>WBMV01000018.1:123331-173273 GCA_013396655.1 Campylorhamphus procurvoides
AGAAAAATGTCAATAAAGTGTAGGAGTGCTGGAGAAAGCAGGAAAAAGCCTCGTCTACGTGGCAGCATGCTAATTTTGTAACTATACTCAATTATCATATCTAAAGGTCCCATCCAATCTAAGATTTGTCCATGCCCAGAACTTCCCTTGATTCCGCCTCATGGCACGCCTCTCCTAGAATTGAGTTGGAGGTCTTAAGACCTCTTTGCCTTATTGGAGCTTCTCCAAGGTTGCTGGGCTTTGCTTTCTTGTTTTGACTAACAAGTTGCCTTAGCAACTTGTATTAGGTATCTAGTTGCCTTAGCTCTGGTACATGTTTTCCTTGTGCAGTGTTCCAGCTATTATCTGACCCTTAAGACCGCTAACACAGGGTTAGAGGTTGCAGGCTATGCTATATGTGAGAAGTATACCTAGAAGTATAAAAATCTACAAATTCATGAAAGGCCTACAGCAACATAACCAACTCAATATATCTCGTTTTGTGAACATTTTACATATATTTTTATTAATCATAGTGTTTAAGAATGTATGCTTCATTTACATCAACCATTAAATGTTAGGAAATGAAGCACTGGGAAATATATTACAGAGATGAGCAGAACTTGGATTCTCATCTAGTTGGCTTCCATGGAATGTCTATCTTTTCCGAATGTTTGCGAAAACATTCCTAACCTAGGTAGAAAATACATCTCTTTGTTTATCAAACATGTTAAATACATCTCATTAAACAACTAATATAAAAACATATAGCTGCATACAGACCGATATTATTTGGCATCTGCAAACAACTTTTTCCCCTGACTAATGTTGCTACTATTTAGCCCTCTGAGGTCAGCATTTATTGATTTTACTTTCACTTTGATTGGATCTTACCTACTTCAGTGCTTCAGTAAATTGAAACCTTCTCCAGTTCATGGAAGAAATCTGAGAGCGAGGCTGTGAGAAAATGTACACTGACCTCAATTTGTTTCAGATGGTATTGGTAGAAACATTGTCATCAGGTTAGGGAAGTGACCTCAGCTTGCAGGAAATAAAAATCAAACCTAATACTCTCAACAAACCTTTAACAGAAGAAGATTTTATCATTCCCAAGGTGCAAATCACAGCATTATTTTCCCATATTCTGTAAATATGAGCAGCTCTATTATAGTACTGATTTTAAAGTTCATCATCCAAATGCATTCTCGGCTGATTAAACTGCTTTTATGTGATGTGAGATGTGTTTCATATCTATAATGGTACTATTCTTATCATTTTACCATTTACAAATATTTATGTAATTACCACATAGGTATTATTATATGATTATCTATAATGTAATATAATATAAAATAATATAGTATAATGTAATAAAATATAGCTCAATATAAAATTTATAATATAATAACCAAATCTTCATGCCATGAACCCTGGGCCTATAAAGAGGAGCATGGACAAATTCAAAGTTGTGAAACTAATTATTTCAATTCAAAAGTTAGTTGGTGTTTCTCTTCAGATTTTTTTTTTTACTCTTTCCAGAGGTACCTCATCCAACTTAGAATATTTTTATACAAGTAATTAAATCTGAGAATTTTCTTTCTCAGACTCATGCTCATCTTTTCAAATATGCAACTACTACAATATGGTCTTTTCACTTCCTTTCTTCTTTTGTCTGACACTGGAAAGAGAAAAGAACTACCATTTATCCCTACTTCTTCTGATGTCATATGTTAACAGAAAAAAGCTTTGTGTATGAGTGCTGAGCAGGCCTTAGCAAGTAGCCAAACACCCACCTAGCTTCTCATTCACTTTCCCTCTTCAGAGGAACAGGGGAGAAACTGGAGTGAGAAAGCTTATGGTTTGAGATAAAAACAGGGACATCACTTACCATCATAGGTAACATAGACTTGTAAAAAATTTACTTTATTTAATTCCAATAAAAATAAAATGCAATTATTAATGTGGGTAGTGAGAAACAGAGACAAAAGACCTTTTCTCCAGCTGCTTTTCCAGGATCTGCTTCACTCCTTCACTCCAGACACCTTCACCCTTCCTTCACTGTAAACAGCACAGATTGAACATATGAGGTCATGGTTGGTAATTATAGGGGTTTCTCTGCTGATACTTCCTTCTGACATTTTCTCTGTGCTCTGGCATGTGCTCCCCAATGGGTGCAGTTCCTTTATATCTTTGCTACTTTGCTTGCTTGTTTTTTTGGTTTGTGTGTTTGTTTTTTCACAAATCAGATATCAGCTGGGTAAATGAATAAATAAATATCCACCCTTATCTCTACTCCATAAGTAGCTGGAGCTTTTTTGTTTGGCTGGAGTTTATTTGTAGAAATCAGAAGAAAACAGTTTTCTGGCTTTTAGCTTACCATTTTTTCATAAAAACATGTATGTAATGACAGAGAATATTTTTGGACTAATAAGAACTTGTGAAGTGCACTTCAATACTTTATCTGACCAGCCTTTAAAAAAAAAAAAAAAAAAAAAGTGAACACCTTCTCATCCTCCATTTCAGGTTGCTCTATCAGTCTTTACAGATGAATTATCAACCGAAAATAAACTGTCTTAGAGTCTTAAGGTTCCATCTCTGTGTTGAGTTCTACTATTGGTTGAATTCATAGTACCATGAAACCTGATTAAACAGTTAAAATGCAATTGTTTCACGTCTAAGCATAAGCACCTTACCTGGCTTTAGAAAGTTAGTTCTGGTCTCCTAAAATGTTTTAATAGAGTACAAAGGTTTTATTTGTTTGTTATTGCTTCTAATTTGACCTTCAATGTCACATGATGGTATGTCAAACAAAGTAATTCTTATCATGTGAAATTGGATCATGCCTCACATGCATCAACTTGATTGATTAAACTTGACAGGGTGCATCAAAATATGACACATATACTTCAAAATCAGACATGATGTTTGCTTATGAGAACAATAGTGTTTCTTAATAATTTCTGAAAGATTCATTCTCCCTTGAGAATAGAAACAAGCACACATCAACAAGGTAAAGAATTTCACTGGAACTCAATAATTTGAGTCAAGAGAGAAATAGATATTTTTGCTCCCTCTCCGGAAATGCACTGGTAAATAAACAATGTTACTTTCCAACCTAATTTCATTGTAAGATAAAATTTTTAAGTAACATTTTGTTATCTTATTAGGAAAAAAAATTAATTTGATGCATAAATAGCCCTGGGACAGGAAAAACATTTTATGTCTCCTTTGGGTACTTCCCTAGACATAATTCTTATAATGCTGTTTCACACCACCTAGCAACATCCTAATGGGCTTCTCATAGTCCACATGCTGTCCAGTAAACTCATGTCCATTCACAATATTCATGAAATTGTTCATGCTGAAAATAAGAAAGCAAATTTCTCTTTAGCAAAGAGGAAAATGTATTACATTCAAATTTAACCTACAAAAAAAAAAAAGGTAAGGATTTGCTTACATGGCAAGCTTTTGTAGAGATTACTATGAGCTCACTTTATCATCTTCATTTCAATCGAGTAATGCCATGATTTATCATTTAGCCATACAAATCCAAGAGATAACTGAAGAAATAAGGTAATAATGGGCTTAAATAAAACAGAATCTGGTGTCAAAATCCTTAAATAGTTCATTCTCCTTTATGATTTGTTTACACACACACACACTTTTTTCTTTTGCCTGAGTGGCCCTCTGTAGTTCAGAATCACAGCAGTTCTCAGTAAAATTAAAAGTAAGGATGTTACTTGTTTGCTAGAAATGTAAAAGCAATAAACATTGCTTCCCTGAATCCAAAAGAAATAAACCAGCTGATGATTTCCGTGCTCATTTTTCACTTAACCCAGACATTCTTTCAGCAAACACTCTTTCTCGTGGTCATTTTAAAAACCTGTACCCACCTGTACCTGTGTCCTGGAAGCCATGTCTGCCTCTTCCCATGGTGTGTCTGTATTTTTCAAGTCATAAACATACAAATATGACTAGCTGTTTCTTTATACATTTTGCTTGCAGACTCTTGATATTTTGCAGTCTAATACCACACATGCATTTAGGAGCTCTTTCACACCATCTTAAATTAAGACAATTAGGATTGTGGTTAAAACTCCAGCTCCAGTGACACATAACCAGACCAGCAACACAGATCATTCTGAGGTAAAACACTAAGCTTTACATGTTCTTATTATGCATTTCTGTCAATTGTATTCTTTCTCTGGAGGTCTGAAAAGACATTAATATAAATTCAATCCATATTAAAGCTTTTAATGGAATTGTATAGAGAATAAAGATTCATATAGTTTGTTGTATGATTACTTTAATGTATGTTAAGAGATTTACTCAAAAGGGTTAGAATCCTGAAATCCTCTTGTATTTTCATGTACTTCCTTTCCCTGATACAGAAACTGTCAGATATGTAAATGATTTCAAACTGAATTGTTTGCTGCCAGAAATTACAATCCAAATAGGCAGTGGTTAGATTTGGCAGGAGTGTTATCTTTCACACTGGGTAAGGAGAAAAAAAAGGAAGAGAAAAAATATTATTGAAGGCTGAGGAAAACAGAGCTTTTCTGTCTTTTTTTTTTTTTCTGCTGGCATCTCTAAGTATCTGCCCTAGAGTATTTTATTCTTACTGTATTTCGTTATTTCATTTGCTTATGTTTCACCGTGCAAACTCAACTCTTCTAAAACTGATAGCCAAATTGTTATTTTTAAGCATTATTTCCTAACGTTGTTACCTATTGTTGTGACCATTGAGACTTATCACTAGGAGTGAGGCTTGACCTTACTGCTGACCTTAGTCCTAGTTCTTTCATTGTGCAGCTAAACAGATCACCGAGGAAGCTTTTGAAAACAGAAAGCAGTTCTCTTGGGTAAAAGTGCTCAGGTCCTGGCGGTGGGGGTTGCAGGACAGGACAGCTGTTGACACAGCTAGTTGCAGTTGACTCCAACCAACTTATCTTCTATTCAATCCTCTGGTAGACACATAAAAAATAAGAAAGTTTACCTTATAACAGGAGTTCAAAACATAATATCTGAGGACTGGAGGGTTAAAAATAACAGATGCGATAAGACAAGGATACCTCTGTAAACTGATACCTCAGAAAGAGAAAAGCAGCCAAATTGGTAAGTGAATGAATGTAGTCAGAGGGTTAGAGAAAATCAGATGGGCTACAACAGATATTGATGAGAAAATAATAACATGATTAGTCCAATGAATAAATTGGAAAAGGGTGAAATTAATGAAGACTTTAAATAGATGAATTACTTTAAATGAACTTGTCAGTAAGAGACAAAAAAAGCTAACAGTTTTGACAATTAGAAAGGAATGAAAATATTGTAAATTGATCTACTGGAAAAAAGCCAGAAAACAAGAACATATTCAATTGAAATGCATACAAATGAGTTAGTCAAATGAAGACTTGATTCACCAAGAGTACTGTGTATCTACTTCGAAACAAGTGAATGCTTTCATGGATGGCAATAATATAACAATACTCACAGGATTATACTATCAATCATCTAATTACCCTGATGAATTAAATATAAGGTCAAAACAAGACTTCCTGACTTACAAAGCACCTATATGATCTTCTGGAAATATATTTATTAATTTTCCCTCTCATTTAGTTCAAGCTGAGTTGTACACCATATATGCAGGATCCGCAGATCCAGTACAGAAGGTAAAAACATGGATGACTGACTCTATAGCTTCGTATTTAAGTCATTCTGTCTTTTATTAGTAAGTTCAGAGTTTTGTGCTGTTTTTTTGGTTTTTTTCTTACAGAGTTTAAGTATCTTATAATACAAAGTCACTGATTAAAAACATCAAGAATGGTGCTGATACTTCTATCCTCCTTATTAAATGCCTGTATGTCTGACTGCAGCTCTACTGATCCTCATTCTGGCATATAATAGTCCTGTTCTGAGTTTGCAGTGTGTCTTAGTTCAAAAGAGAACTAAGATATCTATGTTGGCCAATAAATAATCCCTCTCCTTTAAGTTTAGAGAACAGAACTTTAATTAGGAAAAATATATGTAAAGGAAAAAAAAAAATAACAGTTCTTAACCACAACACATATATATATGTATGTATATATACAACAACAGTCTGCAACAAACCCTTCCACCCCCAAAATGACAAAGCAAAACAGTATAAAAGGTCCTCTTGGCTACTTCCCAAAAAAAAAAGGAAATGTGATTATGTCCACAGACAGCAGGTGGCGCTGTTGCGCCCAGCTGACTGGGCTCTCTGACCTGTTGGTGCAGATGATGGCTGTGGTCTAGTCGGGAGTGATGGTCGTAGTCTGATCGAGAGTAGAGGTTTCCTCCTGTCGAGGTCCTGCTGCTGCTCCTCTGAATCCAACAAGCTGCTGCTGCCCAGATCTTCTGAGCCCCATTTATGTACCCTCAGGGAGCACCCAGTCCCTCCCCCAGGGCGGGGACTCACACAATGGGTGATTAACTCTATGAGTCATGGGTATGGTTGAACCGTTGATGGCCCATTAGCACCCACACCCCCTCAGGCTGGGTGTGAGGCTGTTAATAACTTCCTGAGCAACTGCTGTGAATGGTCCATTGTTCTTGGGGAATGAATAGAGGGTGTAGAATACACAGCTTTAATCACCCCCCACACAGTGATAACTGATCCCTCCTGCTGAACTAGGACACAGTGTCTACACAGTAGCCTTCAGTTCAGGTCAAGGATGCAATGTGTCTTATTTTGTAAGAGGGAGAGAGTAAGTATTTAGTAAACATTTGTAGGATGATA
The DNA here is from genome assembly GCA_013396655.1 of Campylorhamphus procurvoides. Lineage (NCBI taxonomy): Eukaryota > Metazoa > Chordata > Aves > Passeriformes > Dendrocolaptidae > Campylorhamphus > Campylorhamphus procurvoides. The sequence goes on from WBMV01000018.1 coordinate 130,071, forward strand.
AAACTGTTATTTTAAATCAAATAAGAATGAGGGAAGTCACATGAATTTGTTTATTTCCGGAGTGAGTATCCTAATCACTAAAATATTATATAATAAACAAGGCTGACACTGCATCACAAAATTCAATTGAATTAGTCAGGCATAAGTCATACCTGATAAATCAATCTTTTTAGGATGATTAAATGTCCAAAAGCCCATTTTCTGCAGTGCAAATTTCCTCAGGCAAAGGTAGGTGCTCATTTGCCGGCTATAAGCATCCATAATCTGAAATAGTATAAACTTTTCCAAACACTTTTGCTGTTATGTTGATACTTCAGACCTGGCAACACATCAAAATTCTAATCTTGGACAATTGACTTTATCTTCATAAGATTTTTTTCTCTTCCCCTGATGTTCAAAAGTCATTCTTATGCTATAGAGAACAGCTTAACAATTATTTTGAGGATCCCAGTTGCTGTATTTGGGCATAGTTTGCAATGTACTAATTAGAATGCAACATGACTTTTGGAGATTGATCTGAATGACATCTTTTACATACCATTATTAACTGCTAATACATCCAGAAGATTTTTTTTTTACTTAAAAAACCATCTTGCTTTGATGCTCATATGGTTGATAACATGAATAATTTAAAAATTACAGTTTTATGTATCATTAACCTTTTCCACCATACTCATACTAATTTCATATGATTGCTATCAATATGTTTTCAACAAACAGAATTACATATAGGACTATAGGATATTTACAATCATGCCGAATCATATTCCTGGAAGAGAAACAAACAAACTTTCAATAGATGAACACCCTATAAATATCTTCCATGTCATCCTATTTTGGCAGGACCAGACTCAATACAGAATTGTTATTTCCTTTACTTTTAACTCGCTTTCTAGTTGTATTCTTTGTTTCACCTTGAGGGGAAATTGCTTGTTCCTGATAGAATAATTTTCTTTACACTTGAGGACCAGATATCTTTATAAGGGATTATTCCTCAAACCCCTGTGGGCTAAGTACATGTAAATGCATTGCTTTATTAGTCATACTTGGCATATCTGTGGAAAAAAAAAAAGTGCCAATCCTTATAAGGGTTTTATGAAGCACTAGGTTATAACTTGTTCAGCAGCAAGGGAGTCGGCAGGAAACACCAAATACTCAAGAGTTCCCTCTTCCCTAGGGTGTTTTGCTCAGACAAGTAACAGTGTTAATCCCCTTCTGACTTTGTTCCAAAGAACTAATTCTTTAGGAAGACAACAGGAGAAGAGAGCTCTCTAGATGCTATAGATGAAATTATACTTAAGGTCTAGAATTGCCCTTAACTTTCATGGTACTATTTTACATTTTTCAGTCAGCAGCATCTCAGACCTGACATACATTATTTCCTCTGAATTACACTAAATATTCATAAGGTTCCCTAATCCACCCTTCCCTATAACATATTTCTAAGAAATATAATTGAAAAGACAATCCATATAAATGCTACCCATTAATCTTTATTTCATTTGCTTGTCCCTTTTTGCAATGGTTAGAAGACTGTTGGCATCACTGGGTGGATAAGCAGCAATAATTTTTTGATCAGGTAAAGAGAAATTATTAGATGTTAACTGAAAAGGTCAGTAAACATTATCAGCTAATTTTGTTGAAAATAAAGGAACAAGGAAGTGGACATGTGATAATTACTGAAGAGAATTTTACACTATTTTCTCACTTTTTTGATATGTTTATTTAGAATTGATATATTTTTTGAGATTTGGTTGTCTTTTGTAATGTAAGACTTAAATCAAAAAGGTGATGGGGCAGATTATTTGTGTTTTTATTTATTTGGGATGACAAAGGCTTCTTCTCAACTTCTACAGAGAAAAGTCTTCATTTAAGTCCTGTTTAAACACACATTTATAAGAAAACTGTTCAATCTCCTGATGAAACAAAAGATAAGCTTTGAACTACATACACCTCTGTGTGCCATAAATTATTTTCATATTCTTTGCTCTTACACAGGAAGGTCTAATATATCCAAGTTACCTCTCCAGGAACTGGCAAATTATGGTAAATTATTGGGAATTGTTAAATTATTGTTGTCTGTTATGGGTCTAGACTTCTCTGTGAATTTTCCCATTACCATTGTGAAGACGCTGGAAGGCTGGGAGGAGAAGCGGATGGTTCACGGGTTTTCTTTGTATGGTAGTATGCAGTGGCTTGTGTGCCAGGAGCTTTGGTTCTGTGTTCTCTTGTTCTCTCTGGCTCTTGGGAGCCAGAACCTTTTGAGAAGGTTGGTTTGGGAGCTGAGAACTTCTTGAAGCATACTGTACAAAATGAAGGACTTGTTAACTGTCACTCTAGCGGAAATGTCTTGTAAAAATTTCTGGGCTTGTTATCCAACACCTTTTGAGTCTAAGCAGTGGGCTGGTTGTTGGAGTTAGGAAGTTGGTACAATAAAACATAAGAATTCCCTGACAAGTGGTCCAGTGTCTTTGTTCAGCTTGATGAGAATTTGCAATGAACATCACACCCCTACTGGTGGGTCGTGACACCTTCCAGTGTCTGTAGTGTCTACCTTCCAGGAGTCTCCAAAAAAAGTGGAGTGAGATTCTGTGCAGGAACATATAGTAACAAGAGTAGGAGGAATGGCCCCAAACTGGAAGAGGATAGGTTTAGATTAGATATTAGGGACAAATTCTTTAGGACTGGGGGGGTGGTGAGGCACTGGAACAGGTTGCCTAAAGAAGTTGTGGATAGCTCATCCCTGTAAGTGTCCCAAAGGGCCACACTGGATGGAGCTGAGAAATGTGATGTAGTGGAAGGGGAATTAGGGAGGGGAACGATGGTATGAGTTGCAATATAAGCTATTTCAACACAACATAAGGAATTTAAATTTTGTCGAGGATGGTCAAGTACTGAAGCAGGTTGCCTGCAATCTGCATCATTAGAAAGATACAAATTATCCTGATCTGAGCAGAAGCCTGGTTAAAATTACCTCTGGAGGTCCCTTCCAAGCTGAGTGTCTATGACCTACATGAATAATTCACAAAAAAATCTGCCACTGAAATGCAGCAGATTGCTGTTCAGTGAAGACCAAACACTGTCTCATAATCTGAATGTGTATTTTCCATGCATAGCATCAGTTCCCAGGCCACATACAAAAAAAGATTCAAAGAACAAATGAGTCTGGTGGGTTACCATTTCCAAAAACATCTTGTTTAAGAGTGTGTGCACTATCACTAGGTGAAGAATAGGGAGAACAACCAGAAAACCACCTAACTCTCACTAATAATAACAATGGATGAGATACCTTTATACATAAAGGAATGATACAGAATACTGTGTAAAATTTTTAACACCCTAACATAGCATGAAATAGCTTTACAGTAGTAGTGTTGACAACAGAGGCAAGTAATATTTTGTCTGGAGAGGATGTATGGACTCTTTCCTAGCTTTAACTTTGTAGTTACCTTCACTGTTTTGCCATGTCCAATGAATTTTGCTTATTTTTAGTCAAACATTACATTTGTTACTCAACAGTGATCCTGAGTCACTTTCCATATCCAATGCTAGCATATAATCCTTACTCCATTTGCAACCTTTTTGGCCTAATCAAAGTATTTTCCAATATTCAGGAAATTTTCCATTTCTGATTTGACATTAAATAGACTATGGGAGAAAGGCTTCTGCCAAGGAAAAAGGATATAAAGCTGAAAAAAGGCAAATGTTTTCTGTCCTTTCCAAACCCATTTGAACCAAAGAGTCTTCTTGTACTTTTTTCACTGCAGCAGTCAATCTGACACAAAATGACAAGATTTTGTTATAAACATTTTCACTTTGAAGATAAGTTTATGTCAATGCCCTACAATCTGTAAGTAAAACCCCAAGATTTCTGAGGGTTTTTTAGAGAATGAGCATCTATATAACTGTGAATATAACTTGGCTAAATAAACTGATAAGCCAGTTGACTGGCAGCTGATAAGCCAGTTAATTTAACCTTGCTATAATCAGTGAATCTTGTTGTGTATTCAAAATGGTAAGGGAAAAAAAAATCGTCTAACTCTTAAATTATGCTATCATTGCCTCATATGGTAATGTTACTTTCTCATCATCATCATCATTGCAATTCTTTTTCCTAATTAGAGGAACTTTTCTCTAACATAAATTGTGGATGCCCCATGCTTGGGAATGTTCAAAGCCAGGTTGGATGGGGTTGTTTTCACCAATAAGGAGAGACTGGTGGGGAATGCAAAGCTCAAGGGAAACCTTGACTGTAGTGACCATGAAACGATGGAGTTTGAGATCCTTAGGGAGGTAAAGATGGTGCACAGCAAGTTCACTACCCAGGAATTTAGGAGAGAGGACTTTGGCCTCTTCAGGGACCTGGTCGCTAGAGTATGGTGAAATTAAGACCTAGAGGGAAGAGGGGACAAAGAAAGCTGGTTGATATTCAAGTATCACTTCCTCAAAGCTCACAACCAATGCATCCCAAAGAAGGGGAAGTTTGGAAAAAAGTGCCAGGAGGCCTGCATGGATAAACAAGAAGCTCCTGAAAAAGCTCAGACGCAGAAATGAAACCGACAGTGGTGGAAGCAAGGACAGGTAACCTGGAAGGAATATAGAAAGGCTGTTCAAAGATCCAGGGATCAATTTAGGACAGCTGAAGCCCTGATAGAATTAAATCTGGCCAGGAAAGTACCAGCAAAAGCTGGTGATAAAAAGAAGAGTTGAGAAAATGTGAGTGCATTACAGGTAGTGATAGGGCAAGGGAAAACAACTTTAAACTGAAAGAGAGTAGGTTTACTTTACATATTAGGAAACAAAAAATCTTTACTGTGAGGGTAGTGAAGCACTGGAACAGCTTTCCCCAAAAGATGCCCCATCCCTGGAGGTTGTCAAGGCCAGGCCAACCTGGTCTACTGGAACGAGGCTCCCTAGCGATGGCAGTGGAATTGGAACTAGATGATCTCTAAGGTCCCTTCCAACCCAAGCTATTCCATGATTCCATGAAAAAAAAATCCTACCTATCTTACATTGAAGTTGTCTGAATATTTTGCCTTAAAAAAAGCAAATATGGGACCCTTTCTGTTGATAGCAAGTTGTTTGAGTTTTTTTGTTTGTTTATTTTGGATGTTTTGTTTGGTTTGTGGTGTTTTTTTGTTTGTTTTTGGGTTTTTTTACAGTTAAATCACCTTTCTGGAAATAATGGCATATTTGATGATTGACAATCATGTTTCTCAACTCTAAGAAGTAATCTTGCATTGAAATAAAGGCAAATAACTGCACATTTTCCTTCTTTTTCTCTCTTCTTAATGAAAAGGAATGAAAATGAAACAAAGAGGTGTTGCTATTTTAAGACACCTGTTTGAATCATTACATTTTCTAAAGTTCTTTCTGCTTCACACTGTATAATAATCTGATTCTGACCTTAGACAAAGTGTGAAAGCTTTGGGTTGACCTAACAGTGCAATGCCTTGCACCTTTCTGGCCTTGTCTTTGTCAAGAAACTTTTAGGCTTGCTGTAGTGGTGATTCTTTTTAGAGATTAGATGCATAGCTTATTTTAGTTTAGCCCTGTGAATATTACATTTGGCAAGAGGTTTAGCAAGCATATGCAGTCACTGAATAACAGGCATGTGGAGAACTGAAAAAACAGTTATAGAAGTTATTACTGGCTTGAAACAGCTCCATGTGAGTGGAGGGGTCAGATTGGATTCTGTCAAGGTGGAATTGTACTCTTCCCCTTCCCATATCTCACCTCTTTGAGAGCCACTGGTGCAGCACACCTGGAGCACTGCCCCACATTGCACACCCCAGAGCCCCTAACCCAGCCCCAGAATGGTTGCCACACTAGGAGCCCCACCTGGCGGGAGTGGCCACAGGAGTCCAGAGCATATAAAATCATCACCATACTGCCAGCATATTGTTCACAGACCTACCATTCTTTGATTTCTTGTAGCTGGATCTATGGTGGATCTGGAGTGGTAGCTATAATTCTCTTTTTCTTTGTTTTCTCTCTGTCTTCTCATTTACTCTCTATCCTTCTTTACTTCTTCCTCTTCTTCTGTTTTCCTTTTATTGATACTTGGGTAACTTGACATTTGGGTAACCTGGATGATCTGAAATTTGCTAAGTCAATGTTTTTTGAGTACTTTATGTTGATTGAATGCTTGTTTTAAACTGTTGCTAAGTTCCCTTATTTTCTGAAGTCCATCAGTAAAAGTGTGTTGACTCCCTGAGAAGTTTAATAGCACTAGCTTTCCTCAAGTAAGGAGATGGTAGGGTACAAGCCAGCATCCCAAGCTCTGCCAGGAGGATTGCAAAGATAGTGGTGGGATTTTTGCTCAGTCATCAAATCTGTTTGGGTCTGTTTCCTTCTCATGAGCTCCTGTCTAAATTTTGCAAGTTGCAGAAGATACTCAGCTAGCCTGAACCACCATAGAATTTTTTTTTCCTTTTCCTCTCTCTTTTTTATTTTTTTTTTGCTGTATGTCTAAAGACATAATATTTCTCAAGGCTTATGAAGGTTAGCTTCTCATGTCTATTCCTTGTATGCAAATGGTACTAAACTGCTCGTATATACTTTAGAGTAGACTTTGTCTGATAAAAGTATATTCAGTTCATCCAAACTAATACTGTTAGGTACTTCTGTGCTACATTCAAGTTTGAACCTAGTATTTTAAATGTTTGATTACTTTGTCAATAGGACAATCTGCACCTTATTTTCTCTCAGGGAACTGAAATTTTGCCCAGACTTTTGTAAAAGTTTGAGCTAAAATGTACACAAAGGTAATAAAATTCAAATTTCAGCTAAAACTATGGATCAGAAAACTGCAAGAGTGGGGTGGTTTCATGTAATGATCCAATTCCTATCTTCTGAGTCACTATTTCCAAAAGGTATCTAAAATCAATAGTAAATGTTTTAAAATACAGATATCTATAGGTGCCCAGTTTGAACTACTTTAGTCACAAGAAGCAGATGCACATTTTATAGTACCACTGCCGCTGGATATAAACAGAACAGGGAAGAGTGATAGGGACTACAACTTTCTCCTCTCTCACATAAATGACTCAAAAGTTATTCTAAGAGGAAAACTATACACTGCGTCCCATCAGCCAATCCACTGTTCATCATCCTCTAACAACAGGCAGGAACAATCCTGTGGGGAGAGTGTGTGGAACAAAAACAGTATAAGGTGAACATTTCAATGGTATAATCTCTAAGCTGCTGTCAATTAGTAGTCAAAATGCTTCCTGAACCTTATGCTGCACCTGAATGATCATGAGAGTTTCCTTTTACTTGATCTCAGTTCGACCTTACACATTAGTTTTCTTGCCTGCAGAAGAGGCTAACTTCAAAAGAATGGATAAAGTTCCTTCATCTGAGATCCAGTATACCTTTGTGAATACAGTTCTATTATGTGAGGTACTTGACTCTCCTCTAATAGGTATTATTCAAGCAGTCTCAGTCACAAATAGAAGGACAGGTATCTAACCTTAAAAATGCATTTCTTTCACATCTGTGTACTAAATTGCTATGAATACTAAAAAGAATATTTCTTTTTAGAAAATTATTAAATTCAGGAATGATGGCTTCAGAAGCCTATCTCCTGACAATTTATCTGATTTATTTTCTGACAAATGAGTGTCTCAGAAAAATACTATGTGATATGTAGTTTCTTTTAAAAAGTTAAATTGTTATAACTTTTTATTTCTATTCTTGTCTTCAGATTTTCAAGAAGTAAAAAAGTTTATATTTTGAATGCATAACAGTTAAACTGTCCACTTAAAAAAAACCCAAACCAAACCAAACCATACAAAAAAAAAAATCCCCCAAACCAAAACAAACAAACCAAACCCAAAACCCAACATACACAAACAAAAAACCCCTAACAAACAAAAAATAACAAAAAGAGAAAAAACAAATAATTAAAATTTTGATAGTAATATGAGCTGCAAAAAAATAGTGAGGAGAAGCATCCATAAAGTGAAACAGTTGTAAATAGCAAAGAACACTATTGAATCAATGAGACTAAGCATATTTCAGGAATTAAGTGATGTTAGGAGCATTTCCAGGTATTAAAACTTAATTGTCTATGTTGTAAAGTTGTTAGAATGGTTTCAGATATGACTTTGGCACAGCCAGCTAGCCCTGTCCCAAAGAAATCTGAACATGTTTCTGAAGTTTGTGTAGGCCAGGAACCACACAATAGCAGGCAGTTTGTATAAAAATACCTTCATTTAGAAACTGAAAATTTAATAGTATGGAATTATGTCATTCAATGTCAGATACCATCAGAGCCAGAAAGCATTTCTGAACATGCTTGTAAAGAAATCAAATCAAAACAAAATAGAAAAAAGCCCTTCAAATGTGTCTCTAGTATTGAGCTCCCGGAGTCTCTGGCACCAAGCCCAGTATTCAGCTCTCAGACCTCTTTTATCACTAGATACATCTTCACATTTTTTAGTGGCTCACCTCACCTGCAACCCTCCCCACACACTCACATACCGAATAGTGAGTGTATCCACACAGAAAAAGCTTAGAAATAAAGTTTAAGAAGAAAGACAAACCATGCAGGATTGAGCCAGCTGAGTGTACTGAGCAGCTGCCAGCTCACAAATGACCAGCTGCTTTTATTTCTCTGCCCCCGTTTTTTCAAACTTGTTCCTCCCTGATCTGTCCTGGTCTTTCCCCTCCCTTTAGCCCTTGCCTAGAAAGCCCATGAAAAATGCTATACAATGCCGAACACTCAGTTCCAAAATCACACCCTCCCTCTAGATACCTCATAGTAAATGCTACATTTACACAATAAAGGCACTTCTTTTACAGGGCATGCTTGGGCGTACAAGATCATACCCACTCTAGAAAATGACACTCTAGAGCGTGTCCATAAAGCCTATTTGCAGTGCTTATTTACAGGTCTGCTGGTTTTAAAGACCTAATCATGAGAACTCTTTATGAGGATATTCTCAGTGCATTCCTCAAACACTGAAACATATCCACTAACCCTTGATAGTATAAGAACATTGACAGACTGGGTCTGGGTTACAGTCTAAAGCTTTGCATTGATACTTTTTCCAAGACTGTAAAGTGATACTAAGTCACACAATAGGCTAAAAAGTCAATTCTGAATGCAATAATTTTTCTTTATAATTTCATTTATAACTTTGAAGAATCAAGGGACCAAATCTAAATAACTTAATCAAGTGAATAGTTTCACCTCAATCGGTGATTAATAGATGCAACCAGAATTACATAAGGGTCTGGGGCCAATTTTTTCATACTGTTAACTTGTTTAAATAGTAACAATATCCTATAATTTCAAAAAGAAAATGTGATTTGAAAGTAAGTTCTCTATCAGAGTGTTATGCATTGTTTTACAGGTGGGAAAGAAAGGAGACAACATACTCAAGACAATTATATAACATCAATGAATGTGAGAAGAAAAAACTTGAACACTGAACAAAGTTATTGAACAGAAACCAGCCTTAGAAATTAAAATCTGAAATTTTCAAATCACTGTAATGTTCCAAATTTTTGTTGACTTTCTATTTAATATACTTTTTCTACATTTTCTTGCTTTGAAACCTCAGCTATGTTTTGCAAAATTTTGTCAACACCCTCATCTTTGACTGGATGCATTGAGAATCTTTATAAAGTTTTGAAAAAGATTTCTTTGACAAATATTTAACAAAACTCATAGAAAAAAATTCAGACAATTGGAGGCATGCTTAATAAATTATAGGTTATTAATGCCACTAATCTCTCTTTATTTCTGTGTGCTGGATATTAATGTTTGGTCTATGATCACTATATTTGGTGTGCTAAGGTTACTATAAGTGCTAGAAGCCTTAGGGGATAAAAAGCGTGGGGAGGAAAATGGCAAATGATGTGTGATCTTTGTGATCCAACACACAGATATCTATTATATGTGACTGTGTTGCATATCAATGCAAAGCATGGATCAATTCTGTCAGTTAGAATAAAAGAAAGAATAAAATCTTGAAACTATGCAATTTTTATTATTATTAACAGCTGTTTCTCCTTTGCTTTACTTTATTTCATTTTGTTTTCCTTCTCAGTATAAAACAACCTCACATTAGCTTTTTACATCTAAGTATGGTAAATCTTCTGAAGTCCATTTGTTCATAGATAATGAAGGTACAATAAGCAGGTGCAAGAAAGACAAATACCCAGAGTCTCAGAATAGCAGCTGAATAAAAATACACTGTGTACAATGATCCAGGACAGGGCTCTAACATGATCATCAGACTGAATAAGGCGCTTAAAACCAGTAACAGAGTAAATGGTGTGTTAGGATAATAGGTTGCTGACAGGATGGATGCCCTGCAGCTGAATCTCTCTCTTCTTTCTGGAAGATTTTGTAATGGAGAATTAAGCATTGTCTACCTCGGGCTTACTCAGTCAGAATGTATTTCTGCAGATGAAGCTGTTGATATGACAAGTAAAGGCGCAGGGATAACTCTTATAAAGCCTTAGTGCTTGCAGGCATGAGTCCCTGCACATTGAGCAGGCAGGGTCAGTGCTGTATCCTCTAGACAGCAACAAATAGAAAAGACTATGTAGGTATAGAACAATAGTTGATAGAAGAATAAATCAAGCATTATACTGTAGGGCTAGTGTTACTATGGAGAAATGAGTCCCTTAGGGGTCTGCAAGGAAAAGCATTGATATGCAAACCTGCTAAGACTTTGGAAAGCATAATGCACTGAAAAAATGTACACACAAAAATGGTAGTGGTAATGGTAGATTCATTACCATACAAGAGCTCACTCACTATTAACAGGGTTCATAATAGAAGACAAGTAAATGGCAAATCAGAAAAAATTGTAAAGATGACACAGTGACACATCTTTTGAAATTTCCTGTATGTGTTTCACACAGACAAGCAAAAATTTGCCCTCTCAAAACAAAATATATTCTAAATGTGTTAGTTTAGCAGAATATGGCTTTATAGGCACATTTCCATTGAAAAAAGGTAGGATTCTGTGATTCATCTAATCTTATAAATGTACTTTTTCTATGTGCCTCTTGACAAACTGAAACTTAGCAAGGATTTAACAAAAAGAAAAAAAAGGTAACAAAATAAACACCATGATTATTATTTTATAATAATGCATCTTCATTTCTTGGTAAAAGTAACTACATTTTTTTAACTAAGCAGTTCCATGAATGCTGAAACTCATGATGTGTGATTTTATGGATTAGAAATTTGATGGTGATTAGCTTTGTGTCTGAGAAGGTGCAAACTTCAATCAAGAGACAGTAACTTCCTCTTAATATTGGGACAATTTTAAGAAGTCTCTCAGTTGTTTTTTTTTGTCCAGTAGTGACTGTGCTTGCACTGTTGCCTTCACCAAAATCAAAACATATTAAGAGTGTCTTTATTTGGTCAGTTACATTCGGGAAATATGCAATTATAATTGAGAATTTTTTATTCATGTAAGTTTTATTAAATTAATGGTAATTTGGAAGTTAAATGCTATCTCATGCTTGGTCTCTTGCTCTCTATCGTTCTCTCTTTCCCTCTCACGTGCAGAGCATAAATTTAAGCTGGCGATTTTTTTTTTTTTTAATAAGATGAATGTATTGTCTCTGGTCCTCTCTTGCTTTCTTGCTTTAAGAGTCTTCACAGACTTTTCCCATTCCACGTAAGCTAGCTAATGTCATCTTTAAACCATTTTCTACATTCTCCTTTTGTAATAGAAAAAAAGATAGAAGCTAACAAGTCTAAAAGGTTCTCTAATATCTTTCTGTGCAGTATTGTTTCTTTCTAAAATGTACGGAAGGATAGTAACTGGACCTAATGTATGTACAAAAAGTGTTCAATTTAATTTATGTGCAATAATCTCACCATATTTTGCTGAATTTAGAGGGTGTTTCCTCGGGAATATTACATTTTAATCAATTAAAATATTGGTACTAAGTTTTATCTGTCCAGCAACAATGTCTGGGTCTGTAGTCACTGCAAACTCACAGCTGGACCAGTCAGGGAGTAGGAGGTCCCAAGTCTGGGCAGGGATATCAGATGAATGAAGATCTATGCTGGTATCTGGGGGAACCTGCTTATGTGGGGTGCCTCTAGGATGAGTGTCTGAGTTCTGAGAGTTTGCTAGGGAGCATCGAGCTGGACCAGTCAGTGCCTCCGGAACCTGTGGACATTTATGTGTCTGGGGGCCGGGGGCGGNTCACTACTGCTTAGACCTGCAAAAGGGAAAGGAGGGGTCGCATCCTTCAGCCTGGGCATAGAGCAACAGACTGGGCTTCAGCATCTGAGCAGGAAGAATTCTCCCTGCTGCTCTAGGCAGTAGCTGCTCCTAATATCTCTTAACACTCAGATTATGAGAAACATTTAAGAATTTTGCTGTGGCCATGGATACCATCCCCTAAACTGTAAAACAAATTAACCATGGATTTCCCACTAAATATGAAGCTATAATATGAGTACAATTATTTCTAAATACAAGATCTTTTATGCTTGGTAATTTCATTTTTATTTAGGTACGCAGTTAATATTAGCCTCTGCTTTTGTTTATAAAACTACATGTATGGTTTGTTATATTCTACTTATTCTGACAGGTAGCCTCAGTTTTAAACAGTCCAAAAATGCTAGAATAAATCATGGACATCAGAATTAATAGTTACCTAGAAGAGACAGAGTCAATTTAATTTGAATTTTGGGAGTTTAATAAGACTTTTCTTGGAGTGTAACTTACTTTTTTTTCTTATTAATATGAATATTGCTAAAGGAATTATATTTAGAAATGCTGAACTGTTATGAGTCTCCAAATGGACCATAGCTTTCAAGTGAATGTTCCTGGGCCATTCTTCTACATCTAGTTTCCCACAGGAAGGCTAAAAAGATTTTTACATTCAAAATGCAAGTTTTATCAAAGTAAAAGAATCTTTAAATCTTTTAAAATTATCTCAAAGGACAGAATAAAAATTAAAAAGGGGTTATAAACTATTTTCTTCAACTGTGTAGAAGTCCCCTGTTGTTGAGTCTTTGCTTCCAGACATTACTCTTGTTAACCTTCTGAATTTCCTACCTGCAGCAACTCTGCACAGTTCCCTAAAGCCTTTCTTTTTCCTCTGAAGCAGAGATAATTGCTGTTTGTTCTATGTAACAATTTCTGGGCCTTTACATCATCTAAAGGATCCCATTCTTTGTTGAGACCTCTTTCCACTCTTCATCCAGTAGTAATTTAAACTTCCTCATCCCAATATACAGTACCTCAGCATGATAATGTATAATCTCGTGTAACCATTTCTCTTTGACAATAGATGGTAAGAACCCATTCTGCATAATCAATTGAACATCAAGAGTTATTTTACTAAGCAAAATAATTACCTCGCATGAGGTCAGTTGAATAACTGTGCTTTACCAACTGTCCTGACTAGATGTCAATTTACTATAATAGAAATATAAATTTGATGTAAATTCAGTCAGTGAGATCAGATAGTTAAAACTCAAACTATAAACTGAATTCTACTCAGATTTTCCTGCTGGAAAAATCTGTTACTGCAGCTAGATAGAAATCTTGAGTTATGACTATTTTCTTCAATATATCCATAGTTACTTCTATAAAATAGGAATTTTCAAAGCTTAGTGTCCTCTGTACTTACTATACTTGTGAATATATAATTTAATTAAAGTCCTACTGTAATCTGCCTACAACGTATTTTGGTTATTTTGTAACCAGCTCATCCGTGCAGAAGTTAGCGCATAGTAACCAGGTTGTTGCATTTGAGTCATTTTTCTCTAACATGGAAAAAGTGATGGTTCTGTTAGATGCCATGTTCCCTTTCATCTGACAAAAGTTTAAGCTGAAATAGGTGTATGGGTCTAACATTTCCTACCACGTTAACGATTTGTTTCCATTGCCCCACTTATATAAGCCCCACATCACCATTCACTCATTCCACCTTAGTGGGAAGGGAAGGGGCATCAGAAGGGTAAAACTGAGAAAACTTGTTGGTTGACATAAAGTTCACTTAATAGTAAAGCAAAAACTATGTACACAAACAAAGAGAAACAAGGAATTAATTTTCTGCTTCACGTTGGCGGACAGATGTTCAGCCGTCTCCAGGAAAGTAGAGCCTCATCATGCATAATGATAACTTGGGAAGACAAACACTGTCACTCCAAATGACTCTCCTTCTTCCCTCAGCTTTTATTGATGAACAGTATGTCATATGGCATGGGATATCCCCTTGGTCAGTTAAGTTCAGCTGCCCTGGCTGTCTCCCATTGCAGCCTCTTGCATATCCTCCACATTACTTACTGGTGTGGTAGTGTGAGGAAGCAGAAAAAGCCTTGACACACTGTAAAGCCCTGTTCAGAAATAGCTAAAACATTCCTATGTTATTATCAATGTGTTGGTCGTAAATATGAAAGAACATTATAGGAACTACATGGATAAAATCAACTCTATCCCAACCAAAGCCAGTAGAATTTCAAGCCTTTGTTAGTAGTATTGTGAGACAGGATTTATTCTATGTTGAGTTTTGTTTAAGGACTTAGATTTCAAATATTTCTTTTTGCTTGTGGGTAAAACAATTAGGTATTAAACTGAGATGCCTTTTATTTATTAGTCCATTTATATCCATGTCATGATGTAGGTATAAATCCAGCCACTTCAAGTATATTCTTCACTGTGCACTATTTTGATCTTATCAAAATTTGAAGTAACAGCATAGGAAAGCCCTCAGTTTTCTTAATTATCCACTGGAATGTTCTTCCTGCATTGTCTGGGAGGACATTTTATCCCCTCTGATCAGGTGCTTGGGGGTGGATCTACTTTAATTTATTCTTGGTCCCATACATCATTTCTCATATGTTGTCCAGAGACATCAAACTCAGTATATATTTTGAATTTCAATTTCTGATTTCTTTTTAATACCTTTAGCATTTTACCGGAGGCAGAACATTTTTATTGTGATAATGAATAATAACAACTACTGCTTCTCTGTATGGAATATTACAGCTTTCAAATGTGTCAGTTTTCTGTAAGCCAGAACTTGGACGTGAATTTACACAGATCTTTTCATACCAGTGATGAAAGCATAAGTTTGTTTTTGTTGGATTTTATAATAAATGCATAATCAAAATAAATTTCAAAGTGTTTAGGTATGACTTTATGAACATTAGAAACTGTTAAACTTTTTTCTATTGGAGATACCAACTTCCCTTCTTTCTTTACACAGACTGAGGACTCTGAATCTCTTTTCTCTCCTTTTCCTTTTTTTAAATATTTTTTTAATTGCAAAAATATTTTCTTAAAATATACCTATTATGTTATTTATTCTGTTATTTAAATGAAGTCTAGTATTCCTCTGATGATGTCACTGTGTCAAACAATTTGATCTTGATTACTGTGGTATCTGTTATATTGTCTAGCTCTTTTTTACAGTTCTTGCTTTCCACATAAGAATTTTGTTAAAAATATGAATAATTAAAGCAAACTAATGGCAGCTTCCATACTAAATTGTCACTGCTGCCAACTGTACAGTTGGACTGATACTGTGTCCTTCCTAGCTGGACACAAAGAACCTTTTAACAAGATGTAGCACGGACTAAATCACAGAATCATAGAATATTCTGAGTTGGAAGGAACCCACAAAGATCACTGAGTCCATCTTTTAAGGGAATGGCCTATATGGGGATCAAACTAACAACTTTGGTGTTATTAGCACTATGTTCTAACCAATTAATTTTTTGTTGTAATTACTATGCACACTTTGTGGTCTGAAACGTGTATGTGTCAGGCATGCTTATGAGAATACTTGATTTTTCATTTCACCCTTAATAATATGACAAATATGACCTCTCTGGAAATATTCTTCCATATGACAGTAACCTGTTAAAAGGTTTTAAGCAGGGAAAAGTAGTTCTTCCTCACACTTAAGTTGAGATTATAGTGTAGATTTTAACGCATTATATTCTGTGTCAAAAATTTTTCACTTTAATGGCAGATTTGCAAAAGATAAAGAGTAAAACTGAAACATAAGTGTATTTTTAGAGTAAATTTAGCTAGAAGACTATACATTTACATGATCCACACAATTCCTGGGATGCAGTGTCTTTTGGTTTCTCACAGATTCTAAAAAAATTATTACTGAAGATCATAATCATTACTAAAGATGCATTCAAATATTTTCCTGAAATATCAGGAGTGGTATGGCCAGGGATGTTCTGAGATAAAAATGAAACTTTAAAGTGCACGCAAGAGACAGAAGTATAAAAAATTGCAGGGAATTTTTGCTTACATTAATCTAAAATGGCATCTCCTATTACTGCTGCAGCTCTGCTGTTGGCTGATAAGAGGGTTGCTGTGACCTTATGAGCTAAAGTACACAAGTCAAACTGGAGCCAGTATATTGAATATTTTTCAAGTAGGCGTTGCTAAAACGTATACAGAGAGGAATCTTATTTGTGTTATGAAATCTATCAGCATATATGTTGCTAAAGTGACCTCTGATTGTCAGTGATGTTTCTTTTCAGTGCTTTTGGGTACTTTGCACCCTGCTCCTACTTAAGGTTTTTGGTTTGTTGTTGTTTGTTAGGTTTTGGGAGGGGAGTTTATCTGGAAGGCAATTTCTTATTATGAGCCTTGTGCCTGTGGTATAAATATGAAATTATGTAACTTTTTTTGCTTTATAGTGTGATTACCCTAGATAAACATTAACAATGAGTTAGTCATCTATTTGAAATTCTCATTTTCAGAATTTCTCAGGTCTTTACATGCGTCCTCCTCTCATGAATCTTTCCAGGGATGGTGCTTATTTCTATCTTAGACAAGAGAGGCAGTGTTTTCAACCAGCTGAGGAGCTAGTCCTTTGTATGTGAGTTGTTTGGTGGTAGGTTTTTTTGTTTGTTTGTTTTCTTTATTTCTTTAGTACCATTTATGTATATCTATGTCTATATCTGGTTTATATCTATATATCCATCTGTCTGTAACTGTATATTTCTGCACAGATGCATGCATGCAAAGATACAACGGAAAATTGTGTTTCTATGCAAATATAATGAAATTGTATTTTAAGGCAATGTTGTTTATATAAATATATTAAACAAATCTCTGTGCATTCATTACTTTCCAATCCTAAATAATCTCAAAGTGCCAGGATACACTTGCAAGCCTTATCACTGAACAAGGAACAAAATCCATATGCTTATTTTTGCAGAGATTTCAAAGACCAAAAAATTGGTTACTTGATCATAGTCTTTGCACCAGAGAGATATATATCTGAGTGACTTGTTCCATGAACGATGAACAAAAACATCTAAACAATAATAACAAAGCATAGTGCATAGACTACCAGCTTTGTTGAGTCATAATAGACTTCATTGCTTTTGAGTCATCTTGCACTTTTCACTGGACAAGTCTCCGCTGAAACTGGGCCCCAAAACCTCTCAAAAACCCTCAAGTTTTCATGAAAGATACAAAAACTTTTTACAAGATGAATTATCTAGTTCTTACACCAATTACAATGCAAAATATTCTTATTCTCTATTGATTGAGGTAGCATATCAGTAATTTTAGAAACTGAAGAAATTTTTAATATGAGGGAAAAATTAGCTGATGCTTTGAAATGGGATCAAGTACCTGGAGATGACATTCAACCTTAGGGCATTCTGGAAATCCTCTACTAGGACAGCATACAGCTACCTGATTGAAAATAATGAAAAAAAAAATGCAAAAAGTCAATAGGGAAAAGAGAAAGATTCTGGTGGGGCTGGCATGGAACCGGGCACCAGTATGAGAGAGGCACAGGAGAAATAAAATAATTTGCAGTTTTAAAATGGGTCCTATTTCCTTCTGGCTCTATATCTCACAGTTTCCTAAAGCTTCACTCTACTGCATTTCTATTACCCCTCTAATTTAGTTCTCAAATACGACACTGAAGGATATGATCTTTAAGAAAAAAAAAAAAAGAATAAATAATTTAAACACTCCAACTCCTTGGAATGCTTCCATTTTTTTTCAGGGTCATGTCAGTAGGAACTCCATACCTGCCCTCGAACTGAGAGTTAGTCCTGAAAAGCAAGTCAAATTGTAAAGCACATCCTGGAATAGAAAATCATTTCAGCCTCTTCCCTTCCAAAAAATTAAAAAGGATTTTGTCTGCAGCTGGAAATGTCATTATCATCAAAGTCTTATTCTGACACAGCAGAACAAGATCAATTTCTCAGAGACACTGCAGTAGGTTGGCTGCTGTATGTTATTCTCCTTTCCCCGAAAGCTGCAAGCAACCCTTGACAAATTCACTTTGTTTGCTTTTGAGGGCTGGGGAATGCTATTGAAGAGCAATATTCAAATGTATTGCTAAAATACAACTTCAAGTAGGAAAAAGGCCCCTTCTCTTGTAGTCACAGAGAATAAGAAAAAGAACCCAACTCCCCCAGAAGATGGCAGTAAGGCAGGAGAATGGAGAACAATCCCCTTTCTTCACAAATATGAGTGCATTTGTGAGTACACACACAAATACACATTTCTGCTTGTAGCATTGCAGATTATTGAGGGTGAAATGAAATAAAAAAACCCTGATGCTTTCTTTTTTAAATACATCAATACTTTCAAATATTTCATCCGGTTTAAAATATTTTTCTTGCTCTGGACACTTAATTCTTTTGCAAAAGAATGATTTCTCAAGGAGGATTGTTTTCACAAAGTCATTGTACTTTATTGCACTCCAGAAAAGTTCTCATCTGAAAGAGTTCTTTTGACATTGAAAATGTGTTTCACATTTTATTCTGCATAGTTTATACATTGAAGTTTGAATTTTCAGAAATAAATACTTTAGGTGCCCAAGTCCTAATGAAAAGCTGATCTCTACATTGCAATTCTCAGTACGTCCAGAGAAAAGCTGACCATCTCTCCTAAAAGTATGTCTGGTAGCTGAAAATATTAGGTGGGAAATTTATTTGCAAATTTTCATATCTCAAATATGAGGGCATGTTTCTAGTTTCCTGAATGACCTGAATACATCAGTTTCAGCAGTCCTTGCCATTTAGCTTTCTCTCATGTTAGCAACACAACCCATAATGGGTCATGCAGTACAGTGCTCAACATCCTGGGTCTAATAATCTGTGAATATATATATCTTTTTTTGGAAAACCCTATGTCAATTAAGAGGCAATTAAGTCAACTGGTAGACTATGGAATTCTGTAATTATGTGTTCATTGTAGAAGACTGGCAAATTGCCCAAAACTTGTTCTTAGGGTTTTGTGTAGAAGCATTTTTGGAAAGCTCTGTTGATATTAAATAGACCAAATTTTAGTCGATCAACTTGGATTATGTAATATGTACTTATTTTTTGAGAGAACTTTTATTTATCACTTTTCCCTGTCAAAGTTATTTAAGTTAAATAAAACAGTGTGGCATTGTAGCATGATCAATTTTTATTTTTTTTTTCATTTTGTAGATATAAATAATACTGATAGTTCACTACCTAGAGTTGTATGATGTTGATCTATTTTATGACTTAATTATCTCCAAGTGGAAGTCCTTAGCTCATATTTAAAACCCACAAAACAAATATTGTTGAAGTGATTAATTGATTTATTAACATGTAATTGATCGGCAATCAGTGAACTACATGACTGCGATAAATATCAGCAATAGATCAGCCAAATCAAATAATAATAAAAATTGAAAAAATCCTATGCTGCTTTATATAAATAATTCCAAAACATTCTGATTTCCTCCTGCCATCACACACACATAGTTACAGCCATATTCCCTTTCTCAAAGGCCTTGTAGGTTGCCAACACACCCCCCTTCCCTGGGAATGCAAGGTATACACACCACTTCTGATGAAGAAGTAAGTGTTTGAGCTTTGCCTGCACCTGTACTCCTCCCTACAACCTGCAAGAGCACGTACTGGACATCTGGCATCCCATGAGGCAAAACACACATGTGAGGTGTTGGTCCCCATGTGTTGCACCCTGCAGCGCCACCCAACTTGCTTGAGTGCATTAGCTCAAGGCAGCTTTTGGAGAGGTTGCTGTGCTCAGACCAGGCAGTAGCTGCGATATCACACAGTTGTGATGTCTTGCAGTGTCAAAAAAAAAAAAAATCTGGTGCTTTCACTATAAGATTTCTCTCTCACCCTCTATTGAGCATTTTCATGTTCTTTCATGTTCTCTTTAGACTTCTCTTCTCATTGTTTCTTCTTTTGTTTCAAAAGTCTCTGTCTCAGTCTCATCAGTTACTGTCTAATCCCACTGAGGGCTGGCTTCCTCTTTAATGTGATCAGTTTAGGGAAACATTCTTTCAGATAGCGTCATATATTCAATTCACATACACTCATTTTATGCTCACTTAACGGGTGCTGTCCAGGGTGTTTGCTAAGGGTGGGATGTGCAAGGGTATGACTTTATAGAATTTAGGGTGAATTTTACCCGGATTTACCCCCATACCAGAGATTTCATAATGATCCACTTGATATTTTAGTTTGATTGTCTGGACTACCTTTTACAAATGCATGCTTGTGGAGAAATGTATTTTAAAAAGTAAGCAAATGATGCTTGTATAAAAAATGGTGAGTCATTCATATGCTTCAAAAAAATTAAATTGAATTTTGATACTCAGAAAAGATGTTTTTATTCTAAGGATGGAAATAATTAGAAATAGATAGGTCATGTTTTCAGAAAAGTCATTTCATCATTTGGCAGGATACATGATTTATCCCACTTAGGAATTCTTATGTCTTGACTGCAATTTCTTATCGGGTCTAAATTATTAAGATAATATTACGTTCTTGGTAGTGACAATTACACTTTATTACCTCTTGAGACTTCAACTGTTTGATTTTGTAATGTGTACTTAAGTCTGAAGAGTACATATTTGTTTAATGACATTTATAGCTGCTAAATCAAACTTCCATATAGTTTTCTCACTGATAAAATGTACGTAGCAAAAAACTTTAAAAATAATTTTGGTAATTCTTTAATGAAACCATATTTGAATAAATTTTGTTTGTTTTATTTATTTATTTATTGAAAACCAGAGTAATTATTGACAAACATGGATTATTTTTGTCCTTTTTTTCCCCTCTGAAGCTGCATCAACTAGGAACTGCATAGGCCATCCTGTTTCATATATTGTTGCCTTAAGGAAGGGGAAAAAACCTTTCCAAGACAACTTTATATGGGTAAAGCAGAGAAGAGTTCTTTACTTATAGGGTTTCCGGGTACAGAATATAAAGGAGTATAAAAGAGTATATAAAGTATAAAGAGTATAAAAGAGTATATAAAGTATAAAAAGTATAAAAGAGTACAACACGTGTTGATAAGTAACAGATAGAAAAGATCGGTGCTAGGATGAACTCATGGCCTCAGGAATACCATGTGAGCTCTTTTCCAAGCACCACCGCTTCAAAACATGCAGAGTAAACTAATCTGAAAGGCGTCCCTTTCATTTCATTCCCGGCTGTTTCCAGCCAAACCCCCTGAGCCACTCTGATATGCCTTACCGAAGCAACCAAGGGACAACCCGTCCCTCCCAGGTGAAAAACCCTTTCACCTAACAGGTTGAGAACATGACTCTTGCAACATCTGGGCCCAAGTCATCTCACCTCCCANTCCAAGGTTGCTGGGCTTTGCTTTCTTGTTTTGACTAACATGGTATCTAGTTGCCTTAGCTCTGGTACATGTTTTCCTTGTGCAGTGTTCCAGCTATTATCTGACCCTTAAGACAGCTAACACAGGGTTAGAGGTTGCAGGCTATGCTATATGTGAGAAGTATACCTAGAAGTATAAAAATCTACAAATTCATGAAAGCCCTACGGCAACATTATGAATGGAAACTCTACAAAGATAAGGTTTCTTCCTGGAAAAAAACCCTGTGGTTAGACCTGTACATTACACCTGTTACATTCCGGTCTAGCTTTACCTGGTATATAATTTTAGGCTTCAAGAGATTTTGCTCACTCAGACTCTTGCAAAGCCTTGATTCCTTGATACCTTGAGTTCACATCCAGAGAAAAGGCTACACAGTTTCTCTAAGAGATTTCTTTAAATTTGGAGAGAAGAAATAGGTGTTTTGGCAAACAGGGTTTTACAGAAATAGCATGCAACTTCACAAAAGCATTACATCAGGCTCCTGGTACTAACAAGCATTGCTAAAGAGTAGAGAACATGTTTGTTACACCCAGCAAAAGCTTTACACATCTTAAGTGAGATACCCACAGCTTACAGAAAATAGGTGTTTAAGTTGCTCACAAGAGGAAGAAAACAGTAAAGGAAGAGAGATTAGCAAAGAAAGAAAGGAGAGAACACTACAGTTACTGCTTAGAAGCTGCACATTGACAGCTTCAAGGAAAGCAGGCAAGGGTAAGATGGAGACCTCTAGCATGTCTGTTTATAGACTTTGTTTACTGTGGCCACCCACCCCAGGCAGGACCTGTGGTTCACTGACTATTCACTGTCCCCTCAGCCAAAGTGAGGGGTGGCATAGCCGGACAGAGGCTCTGGGGATGTGGTTTGTGTAGGCTACCAGGTGGGCCTTATTGATTGACAGGTCCCCCATGCGGGCTCCATGCCATGTGGCTGCAGATCCCAGTGGCCACCTTGGCTGACCATGTGGACACCAGTGCTGGAGCTGTGGCCCTGTCTCCTGACACACACACACACACAGGGTGGTTCTAACCAAATAATTACTTCTCTAGTGTGTAACAACACCCATTTGGTAAGTCTCCATAATCTTTTACTCTCAGCAGTGTTTATTAACTCAAACACAGAACTGTGTTAACATAGCTTCAGGTTTACAGCTGCATCCTGCCTGGACAGGTCAGAGTAACTGAGGGAGAACTTACTTGCATCAGACTGAAAAACAGCAAAAGAAGAAGAAACCAGTCTTCAGCAGATCAGCAGTGCCCTCTAATAGCTCCTTGTTAACATTACCATTCCTGAAACTGGAAGATCACAGTCTTTCACTGCTTTAGAGTATTTATATGTTTGTATCAAGTCTTTTTATGTTATTTGTTTAATGCTTGACTACATGAATAAAGTCATTATGCTGTGTCATGTTGAGAGACTTGACATTTTAAAATATTTATTTCTGAGAAGATAAATTTAGAGCAAAAATGTTATCTGTAGCTCATAAAACCAGATTTGGTGACCTTCCAGTGTTGAAAGTGTGCTCAGTGTTGACAAATGCACAAGCTACATGTTGATTAATTTTCAATTGATGCACGGAAGTTATTTTACTTGAAACTATATTGAAAAGGAAGGCTTCAGTGAAATATGTTAGAAATGTCAATTCTGAGAAAAGACTGTAGTTCATAAACTGCTGCAATAACCTGCCTATTACTGTCCAGAGAAAGTTATAACTATGGAGTGTTCTTCTATGGACATTGAAATTAATTCAAATATTTATACTTCCTGTTAATTTTAGCATTAATAAACTATTGCAAGTCAATTTGAAATTTCTGAATTAGGAGGTTTATCCTGTGTATATATATACATATATACTTGCAGACAAGTATATATGCAAATATGTGTTCTTATTTTAATAAATTACAGATTTTAGAAATGCTGTGGGAAGATAACCCTGACTGGATGCCAGGTACCCACTGAAGCCACTCTCTCACTCCTCTCTGTAACTGGACAGAGGAGAGAAAGTACAATGAATGATTCATGAGTTGAGATAAGAGCTGGGAGAGGTCACCTAATGATCACCATCACAGAAAACCAGACTCAAATTGGGGATATTAATTAAATTTATTACTGACAGGATCAGAGCAAAAGCGTGAGAAGTAAAATAATCTTAAAACCACCTTCCCTTCACTCTTTCTTCCTTCCAAGTTCTACCACCTCCCACACAGGAGTGCAGGGAGACAGGGAAAGGGGGTTATGGTCAGTTGTTTCTGTTGCTGTCAGGGAAAGGAGTCCTTCCCCTGCATCCTGTGGGGTCCCTCCCACAGGAGACAGTGCTTCACAAACCTTTCTGGCATGAGTCCATTTCACAGGCAACAGTTCTTCACAAACTGCTTCAACATGGGTCACTTCTCCATGGAGTGCAGTCCTTCACAAGCAAGCTGCTCCAGTGTGGGTCCTCCACAAGGCCACAAGTCCTACAAGGGAAAACCTGCTTCAGCATGGGCTCCTCTCTCCATGGGTCAGCAGGTCCCTGACAGGACCGCACTCCAGCATGGGGCTCCCACCGGGTCACAGGCTTTCTTGAGCATCCACTCACTGTGATGTGGGCTCCTCCACAGGCTGCAGGTGGATCTCTGTACTCCGTGGTCCTGCATGGGCTGTGTAGGGACAGCTGCTCCACCCTGGTCTGCACCACGGGATGCAAGGGGACCTCAGCTCTGGTGCCAGGGGTACATCCTCCCCCTCCTTCTGCACTGATCTTGGTGTCTATATTTTTCACATGTTCATCTGTGTGGTAACTTTCTTTCCCTTCTTAAATATGTTATCACATTACTATCATTCCTGATTGGCTCAGCCTTGGTCAGCAGCAGGAAGCCCATCCTAGAACCAATTGGCATTGGCTTCACCAGACGTAGAGGAAGCTTCTAGCAGCTTCTAACAGAAGCCAGCCCTGTAGCCCTCCACTACCAAAGCCTAGTCACAGAAACCCAATACAGAAGGTGAACATATTTATAGGAAATTCCTCTGTGTTCCAGTCCATTTCTTGATTTCACAGTTCTACCCTGATGCAGAGACATTGTGTAGTTTCCAGGTTACTATATTGACATGCACTTAAAACAGTGACATTCTTTTTAGCTTCAGACAGCTCACAAATCTGTGTATCGATAACACATAAGGGATGCAGTAGAGTAAAGTGAAAGCTTTAGTGAATAGGCAGGGGTTTCACATCTAAATTGTGAGACATTCTGAATGCTGGGTGCAACACATTATCTAAGAATTATTTTAAAATAATAATTTATTAGTTATTGCATGTCCTTTGCTAAATTAATGTACAAAGGCTGCTCTTTTGAAAAAAGTTGATTTTTAAACCCAGTGGTTCTGCTGAGAAGAATAAGTTCAGTTATACTTATTTTGTACTATCAGTGAATATTTTGTACAATGAATGAACTTTGTGATTAAAATTATTTTGTGTAAATATTAAAAGTCCAATTTGAGACAAATACTTTTCTTTTCACTGCATAGTATAGAAATGAATCCTGACAGAAAACATGAAATATATGAATAGTTATATTAAAGTTGTCTATCACTGATATGTCTGTAATTTCTGTTCTAGCAGCAATACAGATTTGTCATTACTGGTTGTGGGAAATGGTGTTAGAAAATTCTTGGAAGAGCACGACTAAATTGGTGTTTGTGTTTCTAAACATTCAGATTGCAAAATGCTTATCTGTTCTTGTATATATTACCTGACTTGAGTGTAATTTTTGCAGAAGAGAAAGGAAAGACACTTTGACTTGAACTAATTACTTATGCTCACTTTTCATCAAGACTGGAAAAAACAAGAACACTCAGAGGACAATTCTGGAATCAAATGTACACCAAAAAAAACCCCAAAAAACAACCCAGACCAGCTTGTCTCCTTTTTCTCTGCAGACTATAAATGGATCTTCTAGTGGCTAGTTCATGCTTAGGTGTCTGTCATAGAAGTGACTATGAAGGCAGCTAAGAGTGAGATAGTCACAAACTCACAACCACATGATTCACTGACATACAATCTAAAATCTCTTTACTCAGCAAGATGGGATCAGTGAGGGGGTAACAATTTCACTGCTAGAATTTCTATTCCCCCCACCCCCAATTCAAACACCTCAGAGATGCCACACTTCCAATCTATCTCTGACCAATGTCATGGATGAAGGGGAATGAGACATTCTTTCTGATTAAAAAAACTTGTCAGGTCCTAGATGTTAATATAATGGATCTATCTTGAGCTTAACCTTCTGCATAGCATCAGATGTCTAGGATGCATCCTCCTGCTCTCTTCAGAGGCCATTGTTTCATTATTTTATTGCTTTCTACTGACTGTTAGCATAAACTGACAACAATCTTGCTAATCACAAAGCTGCAAGCCAAAGTTTTGGAATTTCTTGAGATTTATGTCCAACCCAATAGTCCCCATGGTTTCTATCACCACATGATCTCCTGTCCCAAACATGTTCCTAATGTGCAGGTTTAGGCACATATGTGAAATAAAACGTATCTGTTACTCTTTTCTTTGTTTTTTCTCCGTCATACCAAGTAGATGATTATTTAGAGCTAAGGAGATGTACTCAAGGCTTAAATCATCTGGGTAGTCTGAGCTGGTTTCAGGTGTCTAATTGCTACTTAATATTGCTGGTAAATAATATTTAGTACTAGTTGGGATGAATCCTGTTACCACCGTCAATAAACATATATTATTCTAAATAAACTGGTAAACCCAGTAGAAAATAGACAGATAGAACAGCTTAAAGTGGTACTTTTTAGGAGAATATATTTATGATATAAATGCATATGAAATTAAATAACAAGCTGGAAACAATAAAGCTCTTATAAGTAGTCAAAGATGATGACAAAAAGTGTGCATCTCCTCAGGTGATCACCAGTGTGCATTGCCAGTGCCTTGAGGATATCACAGAAAGCAGTTCTCTGTGATGAAGGGTGCTTCTTCAAATTGTATTATACACCAGTCCTCATACAAATGGACAAATTTCCAAATCTCCACTTATGAGGGCTTAGCTATTCATCTTGTATGTACACAATAATGATATGGACATAAAGTTTAAGATGACTAGCTTTCCCTACTGCTTAGAATGACTCATTCTTACTTTTCAGTATCTCAAATTGTTCAAACACCTAACTTACAAGTGTTCATATTCTTCTTGAAAAAGTTTGCCATTTTCACATCATCTTTTAAGTAACAGTGAGAACAGAGCTAATCATAGTACTTAATAATTAACCTAGAAACACATGTATATATATTATATTTTGCCGTAATTTTTTCCTACTTTTATTCAACATTTCTTCATAGAGGAAATACCTCCCAGTGTCTTTACTGTGTAGGCATGGAAATTTTATTTCACAGTTTAATTACTAGTCCCTTTTGTAACTAGGAAGTTTCTCTGCTCACTCATGATTTCTTTGTTTGTTTGTTTCCTTGTTTATTTATTTATTTTCAATATGGAAAACCAGAATAGAGTGATTTAAATTGGGTTTGTAACACTATCAAATTGCAAGCAGGTTGTAAGTGCATATTGTTGCAGGGGTAAATTTCTTGTTCATGTTAAAAAGTTTTAGAAATACCATGAATGCAGGAAATGAGATCAGGTCTCTTTGCAGCTGTCCATTAATTGGATATGTTGCAATGCATATCTGTAGTAAAGCTGTCATCCTTGAATCCTCTCATGCATCTTTTTATTTCAGAATTCTTTGACTTTTTAAAATTCATACAGAATTATGGATGCAAAAATAAAAATCATCTTTAAATGAATTAACATATTTCTCCTTTTTTATAAATTGTTATTCAAATTCTGTGAAAGTATTTCTGTCCTTCTTGTGTTTACTTTTTAAGTGCCATATATACCTATTTGTGTATATATATTTAACCAGACTACAATCTTCTGTTTTTCTGTTGTTGGTTTTTTTTTTTTTTGTAGAAATATTGCATAAGTACAGCTGTGTGAAGCTATGATCAGTCATCAGATAAATTCTGTCTAGACACCATGTAGCTTATTTACATAAAAGACAAGAATGGGAATCCTGACATAATAAATCGCCTTTATTATTTTTTTTAACTGTAACATTGCTGATTATATGCCATTTGCCTCTGCCACTCCAGGGTATTTATTGGTGGACTGATGGTAAATAGGAACTACCTAAGTCGCTTGCCAAATCCGATGACGTCAGAAACAAATTTTTGAATTAGTGCTCTCTTGGTGGGAGCTGAATTCAAGTGATGGATACAGTAGTATACAGCAAAACCATTAAGGAATGTAATAAATTGCTTCAAATATTAACTTTGAAAAAAATTAAATAATAATTAGGAGTTAGCATTTGCAGTAGCTATAGCATCCTTGTGACACTTCAGAGACTTTAAAAGTCAATCTGAATTTCATACTAGATGAATTATATTTTTATTTCCGGCAATGCCATTATTATACCTGTAGGTGATCATCAATCATCCTCTGACCTAAAAGTCATGGATCACAGCTATTAAGATTTTATTAATTTGATAAAAGGAAACTCTGAACTTTGAAGAAGATGACACTTTATGTGGAGAAAAATAATACAATTAAGCAAAATATTGTTATCAACAGTAGAGAATAGTGCATATACATTTGAAAAAAAAATCCAATGAAAGGCAAATCTGATGTAAATAATACAGACCACTGCATGCCTTTTTTTATTTATTTAAAGTTTTGTTTAATTTTCCCTATTTAACATACTTTCCAGGATTTTAACATGTAAGATATTTAAACCATCTATTCTTATATTTTACTGGGAGTGAATTAGCAACACCTTGTCAACCAATTAAAAGCAATATCAATTCAATTACTTCTGTTATATTTTTGCAAGAAAATTGTGCAGACAGGTAACTAAATGGTTATAAACAAAGTCATACATCAATATCCTATTCTTTCATTCATTTTCTCCTCAAAAAAAATTGTTCTGATAAAGTGTGCAACTAAAGGAATTATTAGTATTCTTCTATTGTATAACCCAGAGCTAATAAATTTGTATGACAGAATAAAACTTGGTTTGAAATTTCTTCTTCCTCCTCTTTGCTTATACCATACTTGTCCTAAAAGAAAACAAAACAGATATTGTGAAAAGCTGCTTCAGAAGGACTGGAATAAGCCATCAAAAGAAGATGAGTGAGATGCAGTGAGAGAAGGAACAGAAAATAACAAATTCTCTTCTCTTTTTATTTAAGAAGCCTCTCATTGATTTCAATGAGGTCAAGAGCAAAAGAAGAATGAGATTTAAAGAATGAGTGAATCAATATAAAACTATTTGCCCTGCAATTTATATTATATTTTCACAATTTAATTAAACTCATTAACTTTTTTTTTTTAAAACTGGTCTTTCCTCTAAAGTTCTATGTTTATTTTACTCCTCTATTGTACCAAAAGTGATGCTGTTCTTTGAACTGTTGTAGTGACAATACATTTTTCTCATTCCCTCCTTTCTCAGAAATATTCAAGATGGCAAAAACTTGTCATGAGAGGTCAATGAAATCATGAAAGAAAGAAGAAGAAAATAAGGAACCTCATATATTCCTTTTTTGAGCAGGAATAGAAAAATAAATGTAAATACTTAAATGTGCTTTGCTATTAATATTAACACAGGCATTTTCTTGGAGAAATTTTTCTCTTGTGGAAAAAAAAAGAAAGAAAAAAAGAAAAATTTATGCAAAATACTGTTGTGTGGTATTTAGACAGCCATATAGTTTCAACTTAAATATAACTGCATTCAGAAGAAATTTTCAGTTTTAAATACTGGTTCACTCCAGTTATCTTTCTCTAAATCTACTTCTATATCCTAAAATGTATCATTTTGGTTGTATACTCTTTTACAAAGCTGGTGCATCAGTAAATTATCAACAGCCACAGGATATTTAAAACCAGAACTGCTTTTACAATAGGAACTCCTCATGGAATTCTGCTAATGTAGGAATAGATATGAATATCTTCATATGAACTAGTCATTCTCAGCAATCTTAATAAATGCAGAAGAAAAGAAATATTTCTCCTTGTGGAAGTTTGTCTGTTTTCTTGCTCCATATGTATCTGGGACCACGTGGAAGAACAGGATGTGTTGTATTTTCAAGCCATAGAACACTTAGGTATATATGTAATATTCTAAAGTGAGTTTTTTATAATCTATTACAGACAGATTTTATTTTGTTCAAACTTCAGTGATTGCTGCTTGTAGGAAAAATCTGAAAAATAGGACAAATATTTGGTTTTGATTCAGAGGTACTTCTCAGGTGTCATTATATATCTTGAATAGAACACTACATTAGTAACAGAATAATTTGCTTTTTCCATCTAACTAAAAAGTGTGATCTTTCTTTTCAGTGTAACCAAAAACTGTGGTGGAATGGATAATATTTATTTATCTAATATTTATTTGGAATTTAGAGTGTGCATATTTCACTTCTTACTGGAATTTAGTTTAAAACCTTAGGGAGGTTGACACTAATACATAGTATAGGAGTTTACTACTTTAAAAATCATGTTGTTGGGAATGTGTAATTTTAATATAGTTCATTCTCTTTCTAGATGTCTATTGGTTTCTGAATAAATGCTTAGAATTAATAGGTTTGAGTAGTAAAACTTGCAATACCTTAGGAAGATTTAATTTGCTCCATCTGTCAGATTTATTACAGTTTTGGTTACAAGGGATATCTGTGTCATCTGCTTCAAAATGGTGTACAAAGCTGTTAAAAAAAATTTCACCTCTGAAATAGGTCAACTTGAAGGCACAAAAGAAGAGATACATGCTTTATTTGGAAAACCTATTGTCTCAGAAGCCATTTGGCATGGTAGTTGAAGAAATTTCTAAACAAATTTTCCTGCCTCAATTTTTTATAAAAGTTATTTTTCTTCGGGGAGGAGGGATGTTGTTGTTTTATTATAATCTGTTATTAATGATGCTGGAGGATGTAAGCATTTTAGATACATGATTATTACATTAATTTGAAATAATTAATTCCAGAGGGTTTTTTTAACAGTTCATAGTACATTATAAGAATTAAATCCAACAAACAATGACAACAAAAACTTTTCCTCATGCTTCCTGGTGACTCCTGAAGAAAAATGAGATGCATCTTCAACTATCATAACTAGCATAAAGATATTATTGGTTTTGAAAACAACAACAAAAAAATCTAAACAAAAACCAATGTGTAAAAGAACGCTGCTAAATAAAGCAAAGTAAAACAAACAAACAACAAAAATTCTCTCTCTCATGATGGTAAGAGCTCCAAAATAACTATACTAATGATTTGACATTCATCATCAGTTTGCAGCATCTGCTGTGGTATCTTGCAATCCACTTAAAATGAATCCCAGGAGGCCAGCAGTGCTTGACTCATAGACTGTTAGCCATGGATATTAAATGATCATAAGCATCTCAGCTGCTGCAAAACTCTGGGGTTATCACTTGCTATTGTAGAGGTGTATGTTTGAGCACTGAATATTGCTTGTACATAACGAAGTTGAACTTTGGTATATTTAGACCTTAGAAAGTATTTTTGCCTATTCTTAAGAAAATGGATTTATCTGAGTATTCATAGATAGAAATGGTAAATACTAAAAATGAAACAATATAGGATTCCATTAACTGAAAGAAAAAGGCAGTTTTTATCTTTAACAGCTTAATAATGTTGACAGTAAATATTTTAACATAAGTGAAGTTTATGAATTTTTGTGCAACAGGGATGATTTACAAAAAAGGCAAAAAATATGTGAAAATTAATATTTATTGTTCACATCTGCATCCTCCACACTCCTTCTCAAAGCACATACAACCTCTTTTTCCTTTCTCTGAAATAAAAATGTGTTATAATTCTGTACAGTTTATGTGATCACATATTTCGAAGAGGTATACAGTTGTAATAATGCTAATCCATATCCAGGAGAAATCTAATAAGAATAGTAAAAAAAAAAATATAGAATACAGAATATGCTATAAATATAGTTATCCATACTGAGGATCATCACTTTGAAGAACAGTTATATCTATTATGTATGAGCTGTCAACTGAGTTTGGGAGTCATGCTATATTATCAGAGTATATATTTCATGAAGTATTTGTTGTAGTTCCTGTTGTTGAAACGGACTTTTTAATTAAATAATTCACACATATTTGAGGTTTGGCTAATTTTAAGGAAAATACTTTGAATCTGTACATTTTATGTTTTTTTTTAAACCACTAGTAACTACAAAAAGGCTTGTGAAAAGTTTGTGAGGATTTGAGGTTTGGTTTTCTTTCTTTTTAGAATTTTGCAGAAGTGAAAAATTTTAAATGAGACCTTCTGTTTACATCATAAAAGTGATCAAAATGATGAGACCCAAAAGAGAGATAATTTCAGCATGCTTCATGCCTCTTTGTCAAATAATGTCCCTCTTGTAAAATTAAGGTGAATTTAATTCTAATATATATCATAAAAAGAAGATTCAAGGGAGTCTCAATCAAACCACATCTTGTTTTAGCACTCTGTTCAAGATGATTAAATTTCTCATTTTCTGTTCTTGATGGGAGTTGAAAAGGGGAGTTATTTTTATTCCTAGTTCTATCCCCTGCTCATAAAATTATAGATTGCAGATTTTCAAAGAAAGTAAAAAGTCAACTCCCAGATGCACTTACTTCTCCTCAGAAAAGAAAAAAAAAGTTATTAAAAATGTCAGAACTGTATTCTTTCAGATGTGATGATCCAAAGAAAGAAAAGGAAGTGGTCTAAGTTCAGCAGAAATTCTGTTAGGACAATACTTATAATATGATACCGTGCAAAATCTATTGATACACAACAAAAACCAATACAATATTTTTTTATGAAAAAAACCAGCATTTTGGCAACTTCTCTAGGCTAAAACAAGCAGTTGAGGGCACTGACAAATCTTTCACAGGGAATATAAAGACATATTTCAGATCATAATACTGGCATCCATAAGAGGCTATAATAGTTAGCAAGATTAGATAACATTCAGTGTTTAGTTCCCATTATGGAAGCTTGGGGAAATCAGAAACTTCTGATCTTTTCTTGACAATGATATTAATATTAACCAGTCAAAACTATCTAAACAATATAGGTCTGACAGTCATATGAGTCTGTATGGCTAAGGAAAGGGGGATGAGAAGACGTGTCATTAATTTCTTTCTGAGCATTCTTACTACATGAAAATCTGTTCACTTTAAATTTTAAATATCTTTCAATGGCAAAGGTACAATTTCATCTTGCCTCATTGTATTTTGATATATATTCATGAAGGAATGAGGCATTATTTGGTTCGCCATGACGTATTTTTCTGTAAAGCAGACCTGCATTTTTTTAATCTTATTGAAGATTCTGATATAAGTAAAATTAAATTAAAGTAGAAACTAAGAACAAGAAAAAAGTTTTTATTTTTGCATTTTATTTTTAGGAATGTACTGTCAAAAAGCTGATATGCAAAATAAAAAAACAATAAAATGGGAAAATATTTTATAATCAGTATTGAATAGTAGTGCTCGATTATGCAAAACATAATATTTTTAAAAGGACTGAAATAAAGAAGGAAGTATGCTTCTAGGAAAGTTCATTGGAAATATTTGGTTTAGAGTGGTTTGTATTTAAAAAATAATAAACAAATGTACAAAACCAAAACAACAAACAAGCCAACAAAAAGGCAACTCAGAAAGATAAAAGCTTCTTGATTTCAGAAGCAATGTGCAGTCACGTTTCACTGAGTGGAATTGAACAGGTGCTTGCTTTACTAATTGTGCACTTTCATATTTTGCCAGTAGCAGATGCAGTCAAACAATCAAACTGTAACTTCAGACCTTCATTATGACATTGGATAGTAGCAGATTCAATTCCAATGTAATAATTTCTTTGCATGTTTGTGGGGGTTTGCTGTTTGTCTCAAATTAGGAGTATTGAATAATTTCAAAGTTTTAACATAACTGTATTCTATTTTGTTCTCCACATCCTTATATTGACTTAACCTTTGATTACCAAACTTCATTGAATAAATAATTATCTGTCTAACTAGGTAGAGACAGAATTTAATATTAAAATCTAAGCAATCCAGTCTTCACAGAAAATCAATTCAAGGTTCTAAATTAGTTTTGATATTAAATATTGGGCTTTTTCACACCTTGGGCTATATTCTCAATCACATTGAACATTCACAATATCCAAGTAAAATGTATGAATATTAGAGAGAAGGAGGGCTGTCTCATTGGGAATTTGTAGTGGAGTTTGGTGAACTGGAAATACATAGAGGTGCTTATCATTGTTTCCAAAAACTTCTGAATAGTTATAGCTTTCTTTCTTTTTTTGATTGGTTAGGGTTTTTTCTTAGTTGTATGGGTTTATTTTTATTCTTCATTTTGATGAATTTTCAACTTACTGTACTTAGCAAACAAAATTTTTTAGTCTCATCTTAGTTTGGCTCTCTGAAACCTATACTTCTTTCCAAAAAACATCAGATTATTTCCATGGTTTACCAGTCAATCCTGAAATAAACCTCTAAGGTAGACGGGTTGACTTGCATTCTAAGGTACCTGTCCCACTGCACCAAAAGCAGAAAGGAAATAGCTGCTTCCAGGGAACAACTTTTCATAATATGTCACTGTAACAGAAATCATTCTTTCTTGCCTTATATACTATAACAAAATCAAATGCTCCACAAATATTTTTGCTACTAGAAAAGATATTCACATGTTAAGGAAAAAAAAAGAGCAATAAATATTTTAGGATATGATTACGCTGGTGTCTAAGGAAGCTACTTAACCTGAGCACTGTTAGCACAGGTGGCATTACTGAGTCTAAATATTCCTTGCTGTTTCAGGTAAGCCACCAGAAATCTGGTTTTTACTGGACTCCTTGCTGCTAATAGTTCTCTGTGCTTCATGTTCCTAATTTTATCAGTTAGGAATTAGTTAATTCATCAAAACTACAGAATTAACAAAGGATCATTCCGCTTTGTGCATCATGTGTAATATTTGATTTGTCAGATTTATCCTACTAGACAAAAAGTATAAGCATGTGCACAGACAGAATAAGGATAGAACTGCGAAAGAGAGGCTAAAAAAATGCAACTTAATATACCTCTGTCTCAATGGAAAAAAACCCATTTTATTACTTTATCCACAAGTTTAGAAGGAGCAACCAACTAAGGGAGCTAATTAGCATATAGCCTCAGATTCCCACAGTTGATCAATGGATCATTTAGGTGTTTGGCTACTTTTATCATATTTCTGATTTTCTCTTGTTTTAAAATGAACTTATTTCTCTTCCTCAAGGACAGAATCTTGACTCTGACCTTGTGGAGGTTTGGGTTGGCTCCCTGCCAAACCCAACTGCTGGCCACCTGGATTCCGCTGCCCCCACCCCAAGAGGGAAGGGAAAAAAANTGGTTTTCTTTCTTGATGAAGGATACATTATCTTTATTGATTTGCCCACATTAGCGCTATTAACTACAGTAAACGTTACATTATCCTTATAAAATAACAGTGCTGTCAAAATTAAACTAAGATTGATTTTTCTCATAAACCATGAAGAAAAATGCTGTATAACTCTCAACAGGATTCAGCAGTTATATGCATTTTATGGGGTAAGTGGGCACAAAAAACTATTGTAGAGGAGATATATACATTCTAATTTGGTATATGTTCGAAATTACACATGCACTCAGCAGCATTAAGGGTTGATTGATTTTGAGCAGCGAAGAACTCAGTGATCACAGACATAAATTATTGTAGAAGAAAGCTGGAACAAATTTGCTTTTTAACAGTGAAATCACAGAATCTTTCTAATGGTTTAATTACATTTTAGGATCCCTAAAGAGAAAAGCAGGAGACTTCTTTGTACACTGCATTAGTTGTGTCACAGAAAATGCAAGTGTTTTTATTTTATCTCGAGGCATTGTTTGTTAGTGGTTTGCAATATGTTTATGAAGACTGGACTATTACTTTGAAAGGAGAGAAAATGGAGTGAACTTGTAAAATTCTGTCACTAATGGAATCCATTTAGTTTTTAAACTAATAAAAAGCTTCCATCTCAATAATATGAATGAGGATAAAATTGCTAAAATTGTTAGCATGCTCAGCGTTCATTGATTGTGATTGTCACATTTTTTGTGGAAGCCCCTAGATGATAGCTGACCTATAGAAGTAAAGTTAATAACACGTATAATCCCAATCTAGGGCATTCAACCTGGGAAGAGCTTCCTGAGTTCATAAGCTGTTTAGGCAAACAAAATGAGAGAAAATTCAAAGAAGCAAGAATAAGAACAAAAGCTACCCATTGACCCTCTTACAGCATTAAGCCTTTCTTTCTTCCCAGTATCCACAATTCCTGAATGCTTTGCTGCACTCTGTCTTTGCTCCAACAGGTTTCACAAGGAAATGTTTGTTACTGAAACACCTGAGAGTGTTATAACTATGAAGCATACAACTTACTACAAAATTCAAAATCATAGATTCATAAAGGAGAGTGGATACAATTTTTTTGTCCTGAGGCAAATGCTAAAAACCACACAGGTCATGAAACTCTGGTCAGTATACTGTCACAGATCCTAAAGTTTACATCTATCCACAGAATCATGTAGGTTGGAAAAAACTTCCAATACCATTGCATCAAACCTTTAACCAACCTCCACTTTTTCAACTAGACCATAGCACTAAGTGCCACATCCAATCATTTCTTGAACACCTTCAGGGATGGTGACTCCAACACCTCCAATGCTTGACAACCTTGCCCTGTCTTTGCCTTCTTTCAGAAAATACACTGTGTGAACTTACAAACATAAGCTGACTTTGAAAATTCCTCTTCAAGAACTTCAAGAGATAAATTTTGAGTTCTGCAGGAAGTACAAACCAATTACTCTTTGTCATTTCTAACAGTTTCAAATTCAAATTCATCAAAGGCAAAAAATACCTTAAGACTGCAATCAATTAGCTGATAAGCACTTTCCAAAATACATGTACTCATTCATGTTTGAATGAGTACAAAGTTATCTCAGCAGACTAGATAGCTATAGTTATAACTATAAATATGAATATTGGCATAGATATCAACATGTATATAGATATTTTTATAGATACAAAGATAGCTATAAACAGAAAACTTAGTTTCATATAGTTAAATTTCAAACTGCATTTATTTACTGGACTCAAATTTTAATTCAGTCAAAATAAACATGACTGGATAAAACTTAAATTATGAGCCTGTTGTCTGTGAAAATGTTAGAGATTTTGTAATTGTGTCTGTACTCAGTAATAAGTGTAGTTTATTTATAGGTTGAACTACAAATAGTCACAGGCAATCAGACTTTAGTGAGGCACCTGATGTTACTAACTGTTCAAAAAAATCAGCATTTTATTACTAGAATAGAAAATCAAGAATCAACAGGGAGATTGGTGCTATTCCAATGATAGGACAATTAACTGGTTTGAGTCAAGTTCTTCTAAAGCTCACTTCATTCACATATTAAAACATTTCACATTAAACATGAAAACAGCACAGTTCCTATGAAATTTAATTGTGAGTTGTAACTACAGTAAGTTGCTTATTTTTCAGAACCAATATTTGAAGTCTAATGGCTTGACTAGTTATATCTGCAATATAACTGGTAAAATTTTTCTCTATTGCAATAAGGCTGAAGCTATGGTATTTTTTCTTATTATTTTTTCACATTTACAGTACTTTTTATTATCTATTACCGTTGTTCATGCTACTATCTTTATTTCCACATCTTATGTTTACAGTGGTGAAATGCAGGCTCTATCAGGGTAGAATTTGAATTGCTTTCCCTGTTTTCCCAAGCCAGTAAACAATTGCAATTTATGAGAGACCCAGAACACTTAATTAGAGATCCTAACTTCTGCCTAATGTTGGAATTTTAGAGCCTTAGTGTTCCTAAAATTAATTGACCACACAGAATAGAGAAGAAAATATCTTTGAATGTCTCAAGAAAAGAAAAGAAAACAAATAAAACCCCAAACCAAACCAAAAATTTGTCTTAAAGTAGCATCTAATATTGATGCTTAAATTTAACAGAGTAGGTCCTTGTGGGGCAGATGCGGGGAAAAAAAAAATTATAATATTGTGTTAGCTATGTTGACAATAAAATGCAAATTTTGTTGAGTTTGGAAATCTAACAGAATATGATACCTGTGAAAAACTTGCTAACCTTCACGATTATTGGAAGGTAAGTAAAATATTTGAGTATTAGATAAGATTTTTGACAGGTATGCAAATATACACCAGAAGGTATTTGGATTTCTTATAAAGAGTTCCATAATGTGTGAGATGGCTCTGTCACTCAAATTAAATCCCTCTCAGTTTTAGGGGTCTGACAATAAGTAGCACAAACAGGTTTTCTTACAGGTTTCTTTGTCTCCACTTCACAAATATCTTCACATTTATGATTATAACTGACAAAAGAAAGACATCATGGCATAAGGGCATTTTTTTGCAAAATATAGCAGTAAAAGACCCCCTCATGATAGGGTGATTTATAAAAGCATTTCATGTTTTCTAGGTTTCTGTGATTCTGTGAAATATTTTCTTGTGAATACAACAATAATATTGTGTCATTCAAATTCAAAATCATGCTAACTGTAGCTTTTTAATTTTTAATTTTGTGAAGAGATATGCCACAGCTAATAGTTTCCTTGGAAACTAATGGATCCATTAAAAAAAAAATAAAGAAAGAGTATCAAACTTTATTTTATGCACAAAAGCTTCTGATTTTTTTGTTTATTCATTAATTTTGTGGGCCCCTGAAAATGCTTTCAAAGCATTTTATACTCAAGAAATACCTAGGATAAAAAATTTCAAAGGCCTCAATCCTAATACAAAGATGTGAAAGTGTTTACAGAACTTTTAAATCTAATGGCGTACCTGGTGATTCAACTATAAAAACTAAAATACCTTCATCCTAAACACGCAGAAGTGAAAAGGCATGTATGAAAACAAGAAAACAAACAAATCAGAGGGTAGGAAGAAACAATTTTAATTACCATGGTACAAATATTCAGAGAAAGAAATGTTTATAGAGATATTTTAATCTACTGCAAATTCTATCTTTTGAGATATTTTGCCAGTATGTGGAAATTGTCTGATGCTATTTTTCTGTTTGAAGTAGCTTTGGATAATTTGCTTGTATATTTTTAAAAGTATTTCAAAATCATACAGTAAATTAAATTTTTCGCATAGTGCCTCATATCAAAATCCCTTTTCAGTTTCCAAGCCTTTGGTGCAATTTATCTGAAGTCTTCAGTGGCAGCTTCTCACACCACAGATACAGTGAAAATAGGACAGACATGAGTATTGAGAAGGCAGACACTGTGTCTGCATGGGCAGCTGCAGTGTGACATGAGCTTCCACTGCTCACAATCCAGTCTGGCAGGGCATATGGTGACCATAACCCAGGAGCCACGTGGCAACATTAGTGAGCACTGTGCCTCCTACGAGGCGGGATTTATTTGTTGAGACAAATTAGATTGTGACAACAGTGCAGTGAAGTTTCTGGATGGGTACTGGTATATATACAGCCACTTCATATGGCAAGCAAAAGAGATGCTTTTTGACTAAACTTCTCTATATAAACATGCATTCTCTCTTACTCTGTGATATTTTACATCTCTTCATATTTATTTATTGACTGAACTTCTGTATTTTGTGACTTTTCAAGAAGCTTGCTATCTAAATGAGGTTAAAATATGATCAAACACATGAAAAATCCAGAACGGAGGTGTTGAGAGCTATCAGTGAGCTAAAGAGGTCATCATACAATTTATTTCTGAACAAACATTCCTTCTTTAGCTTTATAGATACTCATCCAACCCACAGACAATACATAGTTTAAAAGTTATAAAACTTTTTCAGCAAAGCAAAGAGGAGAAAGAGAAAAAAAGCTAAACCAGCAAACTTACTGGTGTTCTTTATTCATATTTTCTGATTTTGCTGCTGCATTTATAACAATGCATTGTCAATGCAACATATACATTTCTATCCTTTAATTGTATGCAGGCAGATCCTTATCATCTCATCTGGATGATCTCTCAATTTCTTTTGTAGCCTCATAATGTGTATGTATATATATCATCTGGCTTCTGAGGAGCCCTAGGAAAAAGACAGACTTTCATTTTTTCTTTTTTTACTAAGTGACTCAGAATTTCATTAGTAGAGAAAGTCAGAAAATCTTAACAGGTAGTAGTAGGTCTAGTCCTTAGGCTAATAATGGCTCTTTGTCAGTTTCTATTGTAATGTGGAATCTGTAACCTGTATGCAAAGCAGGGTGAATATTTGGGACACAATCCTCAAAGCAGACATATCTTCAGATAATTCTTTGATTGACCTACAAGTACGCAGGTACCTATCCCACTGAAACATATATAGCCCTCACCTCATGACCTCCTTCTGTCTCATTGTATGGGATTTACAACTGCATTCAAAAAAGAAACTTTGTGTAATTTCAAGAGATACTGTGATTATCTAATAATTATTACCCTTGGGGTTTCTAAATACATCTGGACCATTCAGCCTAAACAATTGTTTTTTCTTCTTCTTCATGTTTGCAATGGCATAGGGTACTAGATTACAATTTCTAGACAACATAAAATAAAATATATACTTGTAAAAAAATTTTGTTCTCAATTGTAAGAATGTACAATTTTTCATTTGTTACTTTTGTATGTTTTATGTGCTAATTTTTGTGTTATGATCACTCTATCAATTCAATTGCTAGTATGCCTTGTTTTCTGTGGTGCTGGTGAGGCACTTGTTCAGCATGCAGAAGTTCATTCAGAAACTCAATTTTATTTCTATTTTATTAGATACATATGAAAAAATAACTTGGCCTGTTGAATGGCCCTAATATTTTCTGCAGTCTGATTTTCCACAGTACAGGGTTTAATTTTCAAGCATAAATGTTAATGTGTACTAAAAACTTTGTACAAAAAAGAATATCTGGTTGTTTTTACAGCTTCTTTTTTTTTTCTTTTTTTTTACTACATTCATAGGCACTGAACATTGAATGCCCTTCCAAATAAGCAAATTTTCCATCTTTTTTTCATAGCTTTTATTAATTCTTTCTTTATAAATTATATTAGATCCATGTAAATAAACTTACCTACCTGCCCAATAACTGCTGAGGATCCTCCTATTTTGTGTACATGGATAAGTCATCATGTGATTTTTTCAAAAAGACATGAATTTAAACACATATTAACTGATCATTGATAGAACAAATAAAACTGTAAGAGTTAAAACTACTACCATTGAAATAGTAGTTTTAAATAATTTTCCACATGTTATTGACAGATCTGTACATGGGTAATGAAATTTATTTCAACATTATACTTTGGAAGTAAAGCTGTCTATTAAATTTATTTGACTTTTGTCCAGAATATAATAAACGACTTATTACTCAGTACATGTATGCATTTATATAAGTACTGCTAGTATAACAGTTCTGGACTAGGCTCAAATGTACTCAAACATACAGCATGTATAACTTTCCTAGGTGGTTTCATGAAAATACACAAGTAAACTTTATAAAATTAGGTGAAACCAAATGAAAGATTCCTGTCTGCTCTTAAAGATTCTTTGCTATTAAAAGAAAAATAATTCATATTAGGCATCTTGAAACAAAGTGGTGTTTGTTTGGTAGAGGAAGGTTGGTTGTATTGATTTGCTGTTTGGGGATTTTTTGTTTGTTTTTGTTTCGTTCCCACAAAAGACAAACAAAATCTTGTTGCAGTAGCTAGCAGCCTGAATATAACAACTTTCAGAGAGAAACTTGCAGTCTAGAGATCTTTCTGTCTCAGCAACCTAAAGTCCACGTGCCTGAGAAACTACTAATGAAAACTTTTAACCAGAACATAAAGCATATGGGAAAGAGCCTGGTTTGTTTACATCAAATGGTTAAGTTAACAACTGATCAATTGATTAGTTACTGTAGTGGTTCCTGGATATTAATAAACATTGTAAGTGCTGTCTGGTCAATGAAAATGAAGGAAGAATTGCTCACACTAAAAAAGAAAAAAAAAAGATGAGAAATTTTAAGTGTAAACATTTAATTTTAGATATTAAGATTTTCAGAGCTAAAGATTAATATTGCAGAGCTGGTAGCTTCTTATTTGTGAAGGTTTCATTTCCTTTAATTTTTAATGTGTTAGATTTTATTACTGATGAAATGAAGCCAGATGAATGATCACAACTGATGACACAGATTGTCATTGTGAAATTTTTCTCATTAGAACATTTAAGAAACAAAAATACATTTTTTTAAATTTTCCCAAAGATATAAAAAAAGCTAAGGAACTTTTACATGAGTAAAAGTTCCACTGTATGCATCATGTACACTTTATGATGTTTCTCTTTTTAGCTATCCTTTATAGTTTTGCACTTCTAAAATTATGTTTTCTTAGGTCTATACTTTTAATTCACCAGAGATAAATATTATTTAAGTAATTACTATTTTCACAGAGTGTAGTCTTGCAAATTATTGTAATGATATTCCAGACATCATACCAAAGTGTACTTAATTTTCTTTAACAATGTTTCCAGTTTATCTCTGTAATGCAAATACACCTTATTAAAGAGACTTTCGTGAAGATGTTTGAAGAAATCAAATGATCATAAGTATTCACATGTCAGTTAAGGATGGCTTTTTAACCTTTGCTCTCATAATCATTGGTTTGGTAAAATATCTTTATACAACTTCTATAGAAAAAAAATAAATCTTTCCCTTTAATTATTTCTATTCTTTTTTTTTTTTTTAATTTTCTCGGTGTTTCCATTTCAAATTAAGGATTAATGTCATGTTAGTAGCACAGCTATATCACACACATCAGAAGGAGGTTTGGATGAAAAAAAAAGAGAAAGTAATCTTATAAAACTGCTGGATAATAGTTTGTAGGTTTCCTTATGGTTTTCATGGACAACTTTATTTGAAATAAATCCTCGTATTGGTACCTATGCTTAGGGCATCTAAACCGTTCTTTGAAACTTTTCCTGTACCCTTATTACCCTGCAGTTTTTGAGGAAGAATATGTCAAATATGAGTGTGCAGCCCAAAATAAAGTTTGGTGACCATTACCCAATTTTTACCCCAATGAGTAGTAGAGCTGCTGATGAGTGCTCCCAGGTTTCAAACACTGGCCCTACACTCAGACATGCTGAAGAGAAGCCCATGGGAGAAAACAAAGTCTGTAGCTTGGATGGGTGTGAGAATCTGGATTCGTATCTCACTGGGCTGTTTGATTATTGGGTCAAACCATCAATCTGTGTGTGGTCAATCAATTGTATGTGTGTGGGTGGTGGGGCAGGAAGGGGGCCAGGCCTTCAGTATTAGGAGGCACATGTCTGCAGCCAATATGATGTCTTGGAAGGC
This sequence comes from Campylorhamphus procurvoides, assembly GCA_013396655.1. Lineage (NCBI taxonomy): Eukaryota > Metazoa > Chordata > Aves > Passeriformes > Dendrocolaptidae > Campylorhamphus > Campylorhamphus procurvoides. The sequence goes on from WBMV01000018.1 coordinate 173,113, forward strand.
ACATGGCCTGCAGCGGAGCCCACATGGCACAGCTGTCAATCAAAAAAGGCCCGCCTGGTAGCCTGCCCACACCACACCCCCTGGAGCCTCTGATTGGCTACAGCACCTCTGTCTCTGGCCTGGAGGGCACTGAGTGGTTGGTGAACCAGATGTCCTACCTG
>WBMV01000018.1:173293-264868 GCA_013396655.1 Campylorhamphus procurvoides
GGGGGGGCACGGGCACAGTGGCCAGACATTATAAATAAAGGTATACAGGCCCTCCATCTTGTCCTGCCTTTTGTCCCAGGACCTGCCACCATGTGACTGTGACTCTTTGCAGTAACTGATTTTCTCTGTTCTTTCTCTATCTCTTTCTTTACTTCTTTCTTTTTTTCTTTCTTCCTTCATTAACTCTTTTTTCTTGTGGGTAACTTAAAACTGATGGGTAATATTTCACTATATTGTATGAGGTTGGCATTTTCTGGGTACTTTATTTAAAGTCGAATGCTTCTCTTTGGTTGTTTGTTACTCCCGTAAAACCTTTTTGTCAAAATGCTTATTTTCTCAGTAATTAAAATAATTATTTTGAGAAAAAGTACATAGCTTTTTCTCTTTATGCAAGTAAAGGTATCAAAGAAATTAAAGGCTTTGGAAAAGTTTGTGTGGGCAAAACTCTTGGAGTCTTAAATATAAGACCTTACCTGGGCAAGGGTGTGGCTTGGACCCAGGGCTTTACAATGGGTTTTAGGGAAAGGAAGGGAAAAATAATATAAATACATAGAAGCAGTTATCATTTTTCATTTATAGTGATCATATTTGTCTTGGTATTATCTTCAAGTTAGAAGTGAAAGGCACCTTGTTGCAGGGCAAAAGGATGTTAGAAATATAGGGGTTTTAAGATGCTTGAATGGTAAGGTGTGAAAATAAGTATATATTTACTCTAAATGGTGGAAGTAATTTTAGATAATCTATGGTTACATATATTGTTTGACAAACATGAAGCAAAGGCAGAAAAAATATTGAAGTTCCTATAAATTTTAACTTCTCTTAGTATATATGTATATAGATAGATATGTAAATAGGATTTGTTTATCTTTTCAGTCCTCAGTAGTATAATATTAATTTTGGGGTTTTTTTCTGTCATCAGTAGCATAGTTTTGATTCTATATTTGGAATGCTTCTTTTGAATCAAAAACGTGTCATAAATTTCAGTTTGTAAAATGAAAAAAAAATGCAGGTTAGGGAAAAAAAAAGCTTTTTTTTAAACTATAAAAATCCATCTCAAATCAACTACAGAGTCTATGATATTGAAAAACTCTAGAAATCTTTTAAAAAAGGAAAGAGATGAAATATGTGTAACACAAATTTATTTATCCCCTGTGAATAAGTACTCTCAACTCAAAAAACAACAGCCAAACACATTGTATTTTTGTGATGGAGCTGTATATATGCACTTGCATATTCATTATATTCCTTCTACTGCCTTTGTCCTTTTCTGATTGTCATTGTTGAGTTATAGCTGACATTCTGACCACAACATGTAAAATGTACTTTTTCCAAGTGTAAGTGGAAAGCAGATCCACAGAGTGGCAGTGATGACTGCATTACTTTCAATTGTGACTTACAAGATTACAATTCAAATCAAGTGGAAAGGATTTGTGGGTCCTCCAATACCAGAGCAGGACCAAATAAATTCTTAAACTACTTCACATTGTGTATTGGTACAAAAATAAAACACACACTTTTTCTTCTAAAGTCTGTCCTTCTGACTAACTTGAAGAAAATTCTTCATTTATTTGTAATTCATGGAATATGGTATTTTACTTCTCAGATTATTCATTCTCTTACAAGGGCTTATGACTGAGAAATTATAGCTTGCTTAGAAACAATATATGGATGGAGCAGAAAGCAAAATATGAAGTTTGAAATGAAAATGTCAGCTAGAATCTACCAGCTATCTCTCAGCATTTCTTGTGTTTAACTAAAAAGAGATATTTAGCAATTAGCATGTCACAGCCTGTCATTTTATTTCTGGGTCCATAACTGCATTTTCTGTTTTCACAGTAGAAGATACATTTTATATGTCATTTTATATGTCATAGAAGTATGGATACATTGCTCCTAGAATTCTGTTTACATCAGACATAGTTTTTAATTCTATCAAAGTATTGGCATACAAATTGGTGAGAAATGATGTGGGATCATTTTAAATTGATAATAGCACATATCACACCAATCTAACTTTAAAATAATGACAGAAATAAGAGTTTAAATCCATGCTAATAACTTTTGTTCAAATGGTTTTCAGTTTGTGTATATTAAAGGTTTCTGCAAAACACCATTGCTATACAAAGAATTTTCTAGAAAACACTTTTAAAAGAATTGTAGTTGTATTTTTTCAATTACTTACAAAATACTTTTTTCATCATTAAAGTGTAAATAAGATCTGTAATGCTATAAATAGCATACTTTTCCAATGAGCAAAGAAACAAAAATCTTACCAGCAATTTTCACAGGTATAAAAGCAGTATCTGAATCTATATATCATCTATATATCATCTGACCCAAGATACAAGACAGGAGGATGGGAGAAAAGCCTATCCAGTGCAAGACAAGGAATGAAGACTTCAAAAGTCCTGTATTTCTGAACAGAGAATCTGGTACAAATCCCAATGCAAAGTGTGCAGTCAGAATTAGTTAGTTGATCATGTATTACTTCAAATGAAAACAGCAGTCATTTCTGTGCCAAACGTCATGCTAGGAAGTACTGTCATTCTATTCTGAGCATCATTCTTGATGCTTTTACTTCATGAACTATTGAAGAGCAGTGGTTAATAGGACATTCTGGGTTTTAGTAATTTAAATTCTTTTCCATTCAAACTTCTTTTTTTTTTCCAACAACCTCTCTGAATTTATTTCAGAGACAGGTTAGCGGGGAGACTTCAAAGTTTGATTACAACTTGAGATATCTAGAACCAAATTGCAAAACCTCAGTTAGTAACCAATATTGCAAAACCTCAGTTAGTAACCAATATTGAGGGTACTCGGGTTTTAGTAATTACATCTCTCCATGGACTGAGTGCTAAGAGTCTAGAGGCAAGATTTCTCAGAATGAAGTTTAACCATCTAAAAATTAATTCCTTATGTAGTCAGCAGAGGTCCACCAAAGATAAGAATTCAAGCTGTGAAGGTACCTGTTTTGATTTATTTTGAAGGTGGCATTCATGTTAGTTTTGGAGACTAATTATGTATTTTTGATACTGAAAATAAAGCAAACTTAGTTAATGTCTAAAGCAGGATAAATCTCACTTCTGTTGCTTAAATCCATGTAATAGTTACCAATATGTACCTTAGTATGTTAATATATATGCACATATGCACACACGTATGTTTGTATATATATATATATATATATAAACCACTCTGAAATAGATCAACGATGTATGGAAAACAAAATGCAGATGGGAAAAAACAAACAAACCAATTTTCCCTTTTTGCACCAGATATCCTATAGATTACTTAACAGATTTAGTGAGAAATCTTTTTTTCTTCTTGAATGGTTTTCAGTCTTTTTTTCCTCTCTTGGAACAGCTCATTCATCACTAGCTTTCACTGCTATAGGGCTAACAGGCTGACCAATAAAGCCATTTATCTAATAGAAATCACAGAATCATAGAATGGTCTGTGTTGGAAGGCACCTTAAAGATCATCTAGTTCCAAAACCCTGCCATGGGCAGGAACATCTTTCACTAGACCAGGTTGCTCAGAATCCAACCTGGCCTTGAACACTTCCAGTGAATGGGGCATCCACAGCTTCTCTGGGCAACCTATTCCAGTACCAGAACCCTCACAGTAGAGAATTTCTTCATAATATTGAATATATATGATTGAACATTTTTTATGCTTCTCACGAGATTTAGCCAGCAGCTAATTGCTATGTGTGTTTGCAAATTCAAGTGTTCAAATGTCTAACAAGGACTTACCACAAGAGAAATCTCTGTAATTCTATTGTACCAGGCTGGGGAAAAAAGAGTTCTTCTCCTGTTTCATGTATCCATATTGCCTTTTTTATCACCTGGACATTTTTCTATGAGTGTCCGTTGGAAATCCTGAATTTCAGCACTCTCAAGTCTTAATATCTACTATGAAAATCTTCCTACAGTATCAAAAAATTCCCGAATTGCTTCTTTTTTTCATATGTGGCTTTAAGAAAAGGTAAGAGACACAAGAGAAGCTGTCAGACAGCACAGTGATATGCATTTGATCTACCCTAAGCAAACTGGCATCCATTCTTTCTTTTCCACATTCACAAACATGGCCTAAACAGAAGCCTGTCTACAGGCTGGTGTGTCTCAGCAAGGGCACAAGATTAACTCAACAATAACATGCACAGTTTTGACAAACATTATGGACTTACTTCTCAGGCTTATGGACTTTCTTTGCATTTCTTCATTTGTTTTTCATTTATTTTTGAGGGTGGTCATAAATTGTTATTATTCTTTCATTTCTAATGGCATATCACAAGTATGAGTTGCAAAATCTTGCAGCCTTAAGTCAAATACTGTTATATTTATCATCCACTCATGAATACACTGCAACACCACTGCAAAGCTAAAAGCAGAGTCTAGCGAATGTTTAGGGATACATGAAAAAATATTTAGCCAGACATCATTTGCTAGTGTTTTCAAAAGTGCCAGATATTAAATTTGTGGCTCAGTCAAGAGGTTCAATATGAACAGTAAAAGGATTTTGCTTCTTCAAAATACAGGTCAGAAGTGAAATTCCAGAGCTGAGAGATACAAAAATTATATGATGAAAAATACATGCATGTTAATATATCATTATTGCAAATAGCACAGCATTGTAGTACAATTGAATTGTTGAATCACTGGATTAATCAGTCCACAAAGATATATCAGAGAGCAAGGTTTGGAGGCAAGTGATTATTACCAGATGGAGTCTCTCCTGAATTCAGAATTTAACCACTAATGCTCATTACCATCCATTTTGGACTGTATACAAATTCCTTCACTTCAAATACCCAACAGATAAACTGGTTAAATACATTATTTAGAAAAACCCTACCACTTTATCTAAAGTCAGCATGGATGTTTTTTTCCCTTGTAGGAAATGAGGAAATTATATGTCTCATAGACAAAACTGTCCTTTCAATGATTTAGAAAACCAATGAAGACTACTTAAATATGCACATATCACAGAAAATGAAGGAAAAAGAAAAAACCCACTATTTAACCAAACTGTAAATATTTCTGCCTTTGAAAGCAACTTGTGCATATACCAGCAAACAATATACTCTAGTAACTTTGTCAAAAATATGTAAAACAAATGTCCTGGGTTTGCTGACATTTGTTCAGATTAAACGAATTAGTTTTGTATACAGCTAATTGCATTATGTATACAAGCATAACAAAACTCTTAATGAAAAATGATTTTCCTGCCTTTATTCTTTGGACTATTAACATCTGGCAAAATGAGAGGAAATACTTGATTTTTGAACTTTTATTAAATGTAAACTGCATAAATTATTTTGGTGTTTCCATTGACATAATGTGATGACCCACCCCCCAAGAGTGAGTTGTCACACATGATGTTAAGATAAATAGATAAGGCACAGTTAAACACTGATTTTTCAAGTCGTCTATTAAGAATAATTTTCTGAAGTGCGAAGATTTCCTGTGAAACAGAAATTATGGTAACTCTCTTGTGGGCTTGAGATATCACAGTAAATTAGTATCCTCCTTTGGTGTTAAATATGAACTTGAGTACAGTAAGCTATTACATCCAGGTAGAAATATTCAACAGCTGATGGCTTAGCTGCTGTTTACTCAATTCTTTGAAGACATTTATTCTGTTTCCTTCTCATTTCTTTGAGTTTTGTTCTCTCAGAAATATCATCTAGTCAGGCTGTAGAGTATATTCTATTACAAATGAACAATTAGAAATAAATTTAGAAATGTATTCTTTTTTTAATTTTTCATTCAAAGACAGATTATTTTAAACTAAATGATACTACTTATGTCAGGCAATCATGTGACTTCACCTATGGTTGTTGATTATTAAAACATAAACCTCTCAAGCATTATTTTAAATGAAAGACAATATTTTACCACAGTATTAAAGAACCGAAATCATCAGTACATAAAGTCTAGTGCAGCTATAATACAGTTTAATTTTGATAGTTTAATGCAAAATGTATTACAGTTATGACAAAGAAATTGCTTACTGTTCTTGGTCAACTGTATTCTGTTAATATTTCAAAGGATGCACATGTAGCACTTTCAGAACCATTATACCTCATAAAATTATAATAAAGTCCACATAAGCAGAAGCCAAGTTTTTATTTTGAAAACAGAATAAAATACACTCAATCATCATAGATTAAGTATAGTTGCTTGCATCAAGAACTCCTGACATGGTTGGTTTGTCTGTATTTTTTTGTTTAAAAAGGTGGAAGAATGTACTTGTCAACTGTGATATGAAATCAATAATGTTTTTGAAATAAACACCAGAACAGAAACTGTCAGCAAATAGATAACACAAGGAAAACATTGTAGGAATCTTCCCTTCAGTTAGTAGCTCTGAGTGTGTAAATACATATGAAAGATAGCATTAGACTTACCAAATTTCAGATCTTACTTGGGTCTTCTCAATATAAATGTATCTCATAATCCAAGTGTAGAATTTATATGGAGGTATACTGTGATCTGTCCAAAAATTGGTTTATATAATTTATACAATCCAGCATCTGAAATACTTTATTAAAACTAGTCCAGCAACAGAATTAGTGGATTTTTCTTTGTTTATATTAAAGTATGTAAAAAAAAAAAAAAATTGTGCTCTACCACTTATTGTAGTGAATTTGTCCATAATCTAGTAAAAAATATAAAAAAGATAATTTCTAGCTCACAAATAAGCTCTCTAACCTCCGGACTACTGGAAGGACAGGAGGAAGAAGAAGCACCCCATTTCACCTGACTGCTATACAGATGGTCAAAAAATGGGGACATAATAAAAGTCATGAAAACTGAATAGATTTGATAAAGAGGTGATTTTTTTGTTTTAGTGGTGATCAACTTACAGGAAAGAATTTCATACCTACATGACTTCTTGTTCCTTTTAGCAGAGAACAAACAAATGAAACACTTAAATTTTGAAGTTAGACATTTGAAGTAATCTTAATTGTTATATGTTATATTATATGTTATGAATTTTTTTCCCCTTCCCACTCTCCCTTAACACCTCCCCTTCATGTAGTCCTAAATGACAGGAACGTTACCCTAAAGCTCTCCAGTCTATGCTTAAACATGCAGGGACAAGTCCACTGTCGCAACAAAAAGAATTATTTTGTAACACTGGATAAGATAAAGAAAATTTAAAACTGAGTGCCAAGTTGTTTGAAACAATGGTTATTTGAATTTGTGCAGGACATTACTTCAGATGACTTCATGTGTCATCCTAAAACTTGCAAAATCAAGTTTTCATCTGAGTTCAAAGACATTGGGATATCTCCTTGGAGCTTCAGAGACTATGAAGCATCATAGCCCCAAAGCAAAGTAATATTACTGAAAAATATTAATGGTGTGATTATTATTTATTATATATATATAATACTATGTATATTATATATATAAAATACTATGTCGTGTTAGCATACTTAAAACACAGTGAATAAGTATTGCTGTTACTTCACCTGCATTGTAAGTTAACTAACAAGGAACCAGAGCACTTTTTCTCCATAAGGGAAATCACCAGAAACTGACTAGCTCAGTACAGCCTTTGGGTTATTATCCACTCCTACTGTTTTATATCGGTACCAACAACACTGCAACAAAAAGTCCAAGATCACTCAAGAGAGAGTTCAGGGCCCTGAGAAGAATGCAATAGTGTTCCGAATCACATGTAGTGTGTTTCTCAATCCTCCCAGTAATGTGGGGAGACTGGAAGAAACAGACACACCCAGAACATCAATTCCTAGCTCCAAGACTGGTGACTCCACTAGAATTTAGGGTCTTATAATCATGGAAGAATCTTCAATACACAAAATATTCTATGACCAGACAGGATCTACCTGTCCTAAGAGGGGGAAATGCTTCTTTGACTGTAAACTAGTAGGACTGCTTGAGAAAGCTTTAAATCAGGATCAATGTGGCAAGAGGATACCATCCAGAGAGCGGAGGGTAAATCAAGGTTTGCCATGGCATTACCTGCAGGTGGCAATCACAATGCTAGCATTTGCACTTCTCTGGGAAGCCTGGAGGACTCAGGGAAGTATCTTTCTGAGGCACAATTTGAGAAGTAATCAGGATGAAGTGAAAGTGGTCAGCTCCCAGAGATATGATAACATTGGTATTAGTGAGACTTGGTGGAATGATAGGACTGGAGTCAGTGGAATGGTGGGATGGCTGTTCAGGAGGGATAGGCAAGACAGGTGTGGTGGAGAAGTTGTACTGTGTATAAGGGAGAGGTTTGACTGTACAGCCCTAACAGTTACTGGTGTGATTGAGTGTCTCTGGGTAAGGATTAAGTGGATGGAAAACAAAGGAGGTGTCGTTGTGTGTGTCTACTATCAGTCACTTGGAGGCGACATAAACAGTGATGAAGTATTTTTTGGGCAAGAAGGAGAAATATCTGGGCTGGTATTCCTTTTTCTTATGGGAGATTTCAACTTCTCAGACATCAATTGGGATTATCATAGTGCTTTGACAAGCAGGTCTTGGAAATTCCTGAAGTACATTGAAGATAATTTCTTGTCACAAGGGCTCAGTGAAACAACTAGGAAATATTCACCCCTGAACTTGTTGATTGTGAATAGAGGACTCAGGGGACATAGGATGGTAGGTGACTGTCTTGGTCACAGTGACCTTGACATGATTGAGCTTAAAATTTTCAACGTTATGAGGAAAAAAAAGTTCAAAATTTCAAAAGAAAAATTTCAAAATCTTTCAAGTTCAAAGATTTCAAAACAAATTTTAAGCTACTTCAAAGGGCTACCGGAAACTGCTTTTGTGGGCTCTGGAGTCCACAAGTGTTGGTCAATTCCATTGTATCAAAAGTCACGCCGTCAGGGCAGTAGATGGCTTGGCTGAACTGGGAACCCTTTGTGAAGCTCAAGAGGAAGCTTCTCTGGAACAAGGCCAGGCTTCATGGGAAGATTACAGAGTGGTAGTTTACACATGTAGGGAGAAAACATAAAAAGCCAAAGCTCAACTGGAGCTGCAACTGGCCAGTGTTGGATCACAAAAAAAGAAAGACATTTTTTAGTATACTAATAACAAGAGGATATCTACTGAAAATATTGAACTGATACTTGATGAAGTTGGTCACCTGACAAATGGGGATGAAGAAATTATTTTTTTTCTCAGTCTTTAATATTGATTATAGACTTTGGGTTGCCTAGTCCTGTGAATCAGAAGATCACCACTTCTGGAGAAATGGTTTTCCATTTGTCGATACTGAAATGTTCAAGTTCAACTGAAATTCATCAGTTATGTCAGATGAATGTTCAGAAGGCCATGGAGCCTGAGAGGATTCATTCCAATGTCCTGAAGAAGTTAGTGAATGTTGCAGCAGGACCCCTCACAGTCATCTACCAAAGGTCCTAAGACTCTGTGGAGGTCCCCACTGACTGTAAGCTTGCCAACTTTATTCCAATTTATCAGTAGGACATGGGGGAAGATCCAGAAAGTGTCAGACGTCCCAGTCTAAACTCAGTTTCTGTAAAAGTTATGGAGAAGATCATCCTGGTTTCTATTGAAAGGCATTTGAAGGACAATGCAAGCACCAGTCGCAAATTACTTGGGTTACTGAAGGGAAACTTCTGTCTAATTTAATAACTTTCTATTATAAAGTCACCCACCTAGTGGATGAAGGGAAGGCAGCAGATGTAGTTGTTCTGGATTTTAGTTAGGCTTCTGATATTGTCCCTCACTGTAGCCTTCTGGACAGGTGACCAACTGTGGGATGAGCAAGTACATGGTGTGCTGGGTGAAGAACTGGCTGAACAGCAGGGCTCAAAGGTTTGTAAAGAATAGGGCTACCTCTACCTGGAGGTCATTCACCAGCAGTTGTCCTCAGCACTCAGTCCTATGGTCAGTTCTTGTGCACACTTTTATCAATAATCTGGATGTAGGAGATGAATGTACCATTAGTAAATTTGATGATACCAAACTGGGAGGGGCTGTTGACTATCTTGATGGATAAGATGTCTTAGCAGAGGAATATGGTTAGATTGGCACCAGGAGGTTACTTCCAGCCCAAAGATGGAGAACACTCACTTTTGGGGAAGTGAGTAAAATACAATAAGATCTGGTCAAATACAGAGATAAAATCCTAAAGTAGATACATAGGCATTTTGTTGCTTTGTGCATTTTGCAAGGCCAAACCTGTATGTTTCTAACTGAGCCTGTTTATATTATAACCCTTAAGACCTGCTTATATTATATACTGCAATGGCCATATTTAGATACTGTATTAGCAATAAATCTAATCATAATAATCTCCATAATCAGTGTCATATTTCTCACATACGACCGAGTGTCTTTGCTCAGCTGCTCTTCTTACATGGATATTGGGTTCAGTATGTGCCATCACCAATGTGCTGTGGCATTCAAGAGGGCAGACTGTATGTGGTACATGAAACACAGCATAACCAGCCAGTCAAAAGAGGGGATTACCCTGCTTTATTCAGCACTGGTGTGGCCTCACCTGGAGTGTACAGCTCTTGGTCCCACAATATAAGAAGGATGTGATGGTCCTTGAATGCATGTGGAGAAAGCAAAGCTGGTGAAAGGGCTAGAAGGCATGCTGTATGAGGAGGTTGATTCGAGGTTGATTAGTGTCACGGGTGCTAAAAAAAAAAAAGAAAATCTTGCTTACATTTTCCCTGTTACCACCTTAGAAGGGGGAAGGGAGGGTCTGTTTCATTGCTGAGTGTAGCAAGGTCCTGAGGGGATAGCCTGCCACCAAGCTAAACAAAAGGGTAGCCTCTTAAATACCAACCTAATGGCTTGGCAAAGAATTTGATGAGGGAAGATTTTGTTTTTGATGGTCACTTCCCTTTTTCCTAGCTGGGAGAGTGGTGTGGGAAGGGCTCTCGCATTCATATTTTCCTGGGTGGTTTTCACTCCCCTCTGATCCCATAGGCTTTGGTGTCCAGCTGCTGCTTTGCAGGGGCTCACAGGAGCTCTAGGGAGGTTCCGGCTTACCCCAACCCCACACATCCTGTGTCGTCACCTCTGAGAATCGCCAGGGTCAGCATTTTGGTGAGGGAGCCTCCATTCACCCCTGCACTATCAGCTTGTTTTGTTATTTTTTTTTTCTTCTTCTTCTTTTCTGCCTGCCCATTGCTGTGGCTGCCTGTTCCCCCAGGGGTCGGGGAGCTCAGAGCCATTGCGAGGGCCATGCCCACAACCCCAGAGAGGGGGGAGCCCCCTCAGCGCCGTGCGGGGAATTCCCAATTCCCGCAGCCGCCCCTGCTGGCCACAGCGAGGAACTGCAGGGGCCCCACAGCCCCCCTGCTGTTCGTGGCTGTTCCTGCACCCAAAGACAGGGAGGATTTCAGCGTTGGAAAGTTTCGGTGACGATGTTGTTGCTTGTTCTGTTTCTTTTTGTTCTATATATTTGCAGTAAAGATCTTCTTTTCTACATTAGCTGCCTAAAGTCTCTTGATTTCAAAGGTTGTAGTGGCTCGAGGAGAGGGAGGACCCCTTCCTAGTCCAGGAGGATTCCTCACTTGATAGACATCTTGGTTTGGTTTTGGGGTTTTGTTTTTTTTTAAACTGAGACAACTAGTTTGAAGAAAGGGAGACTGAGGGGTGACTTCATTGAAGGGAAGTGGACAGGGAGTTGCTGATCTCTTCTCTCTAGTATCCAGTGATAGGAAACGTGAGAATGGCTCAAAGATACATCATAGGAGATTCAGAATGGACATTAAGAAGTATTTCTTTACTCAGAGAGTAGTCAAACACTGGAACAGGCTTCCTAGAGAGGTGATTGGTGCGCAAAGCCTATCAGTGTTTAAGATGCATTTAAACCTTAAATGTCCTTAATAACATGCTTTAACTTTTAGTCAGCTCTGAATTGATCAGGCAGTGACTACAGTGACTAGTGACTGTAGGTCACTTCCAGATGAACCCTTCTCTTCCCTTTCTTTTTTCTGGTATCCTGGAAAGTCCCTCGCATCTTCCACTGTAAGCCTGTGATCTAAACTAGCAAAGTACCCAGAGGTCAAGTTCTCAGGAGGTGAGGCTCTCTGGCACAATAATGTCAATTCTCATGCCAGTAAATACTTTTTGTCTTCAAAATAGGGTATCAGTATGAAAACTGCTTATAGAGAAAATCTGTTGGGATGGCCTAATTCCCAAATGCGTCTGGGACCGGATTTTTTATTATCCTTCCCATATCTAGTACAGATATTTTTATAAAAATAAATAACTGCAAGTTGTTAATGACGTGAGAAAAATGCTGACAAATATAATACCTGCAAGTAGCTAAACATCTGGATAGTCAGGATTTTATAATTAAACAACTTTTTAATTTACTTTCCCTTTGTCCTTAACTGCATAGAACATGCAAAATAAAGTAGTCACATTTTATAGATTCACATATCTTTTAAAAATTTTCATAATCTTTAATTTCTTGATTTCTGCTTGCTTCTGTTTTCAAGACACATTCTGTCTCTCAAACATTTCTTTTGGCTGAAATAATTTTAGATTTTTTGTGACTATCAGTGATCTGAATTATTAGCTAAAATAATCATTAATAATTTAGCTTGTAAGTTGCAGGGGGGAAAGAAAGCTCAAGTCACTTGGTTTGAAAGAAATTAAGATAAAAGTAGCTTATTGATTTATTAACAACATGAAATTAATCAGCAGTCAATGAACTACACATTCAGGATCAATACCTTAAAAATCTTTTACATCTCTGTCTTAGTTCAAGAGAGAACTAAGATATTATGCTGGCCAAGAAATAATCCCTCTCCTTTTAAATTTAGAAAACAGAACTTTAATTAGGAAAATATATATATAAGGAAAAAAAAATAACAGTTCTTAACCACAACACATATATATATATATATATATATATATCTCCAGAAAAGAACCAAACAACAACAGTCTGCAACAAACCCCTCCACCCCCGAAATGACAAGGCAAAACAGTCAAAAGGGTCCTCTTGGCTACCCCCCAAAAGGGAATGCAATTATATCCACGGACAGCAGGTGGCACTTTGGCACCTCTACTGCTGGCGGCTCGCCCTCTCCCAGGGGTTGCAGTTATATTTATGGACAGGAGGTGGCAATGTCGCGCCCGGCCAGCTGGTCTCTCCCCTCAGGTGAGGTGACAGGCAGTTTCCAGGTTGGTTCCCGTGAGAGGAGAAATGGAAAGGAAAGGCAGCAGCAATCCTGTCTTCGCAGGGGCAGGGAAACCCGGGCTTTTCTCCCACCTCTTTTCCTTACAGCAAGCTTTGTAGTAGTTTTCAGCTTTCAGGAAGGATGCTGTGCCCAACATGGACAGGAGTTGAAGTGTCACAGAGTGTCTGCTGGCAGTGTCAAAACATGTTTGACTGCTGCTCAGACACCCTCTTCTCTGTCCAAAGGTTGTCCCTACAACACAAATTGTCATTCTTTTTCATACTCCTTTCAAGCTGACTCCCTCTTTTCTCTAAAGTCTCCTGAAAAACCCCTGGTTGCAGCTTAATGCAGCTGTTTGTCTTAAGAAGTAAGTTTCCCTGCAGTGTTATCAGTTTTGTGGGAAAAAAAATTAAAAATTAAAAAAAAAAATATCTCAGGCAGCTTTGGATCTTACCCCTCATACAGTTGAACTTTTCTGGAGGAAAAAGCAACAACTGTTCAAAGTTACTTCTTGATAAAAAAAGATGGCATTTGGTATTTTAAAAGTACATAGAAATTCAATATAAGTAAGTTATAGGTTTTTTCTTTTTCTTTTTTTTTTCCTTTTTAAATTACAGAGGATATGATTCTGAGCAGTCTTGCCCTTTGTAGGAACAAGTACTTCTAGCTATAGAGATTAGGCATATTTCATCTAACTTTCTATGTCTACACTCTAGACATGAATCTGAGTTAGATTTTCTACACTACCTTATTGAAAAGGTTGTTTTCAGGGTGTGATTCTCCTGACCTGGTTTGGATGTCTATCTTAAGATAAGAGGAATTCTCCCCTAGCAGTGTCCATTTTGCCTTATTAAATACAAACGGATATGCTGTAACTGGTTCTGATACACATGTGCAACCAGAAGATTTTTTCAAATTTTTTTGTCTTATCCTGGTTATCCCTGAACAGTCCTTACTCTCAGCCACACTAACCTTCACAACAAAGATTTAATCAAGTAATATAGTCTATTTAAAAAACTGTTTAATTTATTTAGACATCTAGCATCATTTAATAGTAAATTAAACAATTAGTTCTGAAGATCACATGAAACAAAGGGAATGGAAAGTGAAATCAGGGCTGTACAGAACACAGGATTTTTGTTGAGTGATTAATGACATAGGGGAGAGAAGAAAACATTATTAGAAAAAGCCTTTCTTGATCTCACCAAAGATGAGTACCAGGACTTCTTTACAACAACCATCAAATCAGTCTAATGGCACTCAGCCATAGCTTTCCTTCTTCCTAGAAAACATGAGGCAACCTGATATATCCTGTACTTGTTGATAATAAAGACACTGTTTATATAAGGGTTCCTTTGTCTCCTTCTTCAAAGGCCTGACTAGTAAGTGAACTGAAAGTATTTCCTCAATTGGCCATCCATGTCACTGAGTGAAAACTGGTATGAGCTCGTGTGTGATCATGTGATTCAATTGTACAAATATATAGATATTTATGGGCACCCTGGACATCTCTTATTTGTCCAAAAATAGACTTTCAGTGAAGATAGTTAGATATCTTATGGTATCAATGACATCTAAATGGGGCTACATATTACTAAAATAGCATATGCAACTTACGGGAGACCTGTGTGCTTCAGAAGTAAAACCTGAAAACAGGTGGGATCTCTAAATGATTCTAGTCACCTCTAGTTTGGCAGCTGTTTTGGCAGTTATTTTTTTCCCTCAAGTCCTTATTTCTCCTCATTGATTCTCATGGAATTCTGGTTGATTAGCACTACTTTTGATCAAACAAATTCAATCAACATAAATTTGTCTGTGTTGCTATATTTCTGTGCTTTAGAAGGGCAAGACTTTGAAGTTTCAAATCTCTTCCAAATACCCAGCCTGAGTGGGAATAGAAACAATGTCTCTTGGAGCACTGCACATTGCACAATAAGTAGAGGGGAAGAGGGATTTACAAACATGTGTTGTTTCTGGTGTGATAAAAAGCTGTCATTTTGTAAGCATAGCAAAATAGTGTTTATATTTGCAGAATTTTTCTCCTTGGTCTGGCTATTCTGAATTTTCATTTAAAAATGTAAAGCTGTTTAGTTAGTAGTATCAAATTTTCACCTTACTTCTGAAAGGCACCTTTAATCATTGACATTTATCATCTCTCATTCCCTGTCAAAAAAACCCAAAAAACCACAAAACCAAACCAAACCAAAACAAAAAAAAACAAACCAAAACAAAAAAAAAAACTCGTTCCAAACTTTGAATAACACTGCCTATATTTGTGCCTCTGAGAGTGTACAGGTGTACAAAAGAACATTTACTCGATGTAAAATCATGCAGAGGTGTTAATCTCCACACTGTGTAGAGTGTAGATCCTATGTACTATAAAATCAACTTATCTCTCTGACACAAAAATTAGAAAGAGTTTTCTGGTATCCTAAAAAATAAATCCTTATTTTATGTGAGGCTATGTATTTTGTTTCTGCATGTGATGTTAGAGCATGTGTATTTAATAAAGCCAGGACAAGTGTTAGATTGACTGTATAGGGTGTATAAGGAACTGATCCTTACACACCCCAGGCTATGCACTGGCTTGGATCCTTACAGGAATCCTACATACTCCTTGTACCTTGTACAGTAACAACCTGCTGCCAGCTATTGGCTGAACCTAGTTACCAGTACCAGACCTGCTCTATTCTTCTTGCTCAGGAAGGTTTGTGAATCTGTGTCTCTATCACTGAGACAGAGACCTACCCTGCCTGTCACCTGTGGCTCCCAGCCCTCACTATTGCTCACTATTGCTCTTCCTCATTGTCTGCACAAAAGAATTTGCCAGTTTGAAGGTTGCACTGTGAAGACACAGATCACAACGAGTCTTTACTAATATATCTTGCAATTATTATTTATTTATTATGTATTATTTACTAATACATCTTATTAGTAAATTATTAAATCTTATACATTATTTATTATGTATTATTTACTAATATTTACTAATACATCTTGCTGTTATTCAATAGTGCTGTTATTGAACTGCTACTTTTTAGAAATAACACAGTATCTCTGACTACTTCATGCACTTCACACATCCTCTCATTCATAGTAGTGTCTCTGGATCATCAGTTGAGAGGCCAACCATAGCAGTTTACTCAGGTGCCAAGGGTCACACAGATCTGCTGCTGGTTTCTTAACAAGTGGTTGGAAAATACCTCTATGAGTCCTATGTTTTATCAGGCATATGTATAGGAAACTGTAGTCTCTGCCTACATACAGAGCTGCTGCCTCTTGAGTATGGTTAGAACTATAGAATGTTTTGTTGAAACAAATGTATATTAGTGGGCTTGAACACATTCAGCTGCTTCCTGCCATTCTGACTGTCAGTTCTTGCAGTTTCAAAAGGACTGACAGGAGTTGTTCAGTTCCTGGAAGACTTTCAGAAATTACCCCTAAGCTCATATTTTTCTGGTTCCAGCCTGCTCTTTTTTGGTAACTGTTTCCTTATCAGCCTCCATAAGCATACATAAGCACACATAACATAGGTTTTCGCTGGTATGCACACAAGTGATATCAAGGCCTATGCAAAAGATATCCAATGTCATGAAAATAAAAAAAGAAATGGAAACAAAATCTAAACAAATTTATTTTGGACACAAGAAAGCACCTCTGTATCTAATATACTGCATTTTTTTTCCAAGCACTTGAATTAAAAGAGAATATTATTCTTATAAAGCTAGAAATGTCAGAGACAGACTTGCTGCTTCAGTGCTTCCCTAACAAATATAGTCTCCTCAGGGCAAGGGTTTAACTTCTGGAAAATACTTCCATTCTTTGTACAATCAATTTGTAAAATCATCATTCTTTGTAAAGTGTGTTTGCAGTCCATTCCTTTCATCTCACTGTTGGTTGATCTTTTTTGCTAGAGAAAGAAGAGACAAAGCTTTTAATGGGGGACCTTGAATATTATTTTTATTCACAACTTTGTTGTCATGCCTAACTTAGCTACACTTTTGACTTCATTAACACTGAATGTAAATGGATATATGATACAGTAAAAAGCAAATTAATAAGTTTTGTCCTGTGAGATGTTAAACTGTATGATATGTTTTGGAAGTGTCTGCATTACTTAGGACATGCTCTTCCTTACAACATTCATAGAAATAGAATGTATTGAAGAAGAAGTATCTGAAGGATCTGAGTAAAAACTAAATAAAAAATTAATAAACAGACTGGGCAAAATCCCTTCACCCTCTTAAAAGAAATGAATTTTTTTTGTTGTTATCATTTTTCCTTTTAGTGCTCATGTTATTACCATTTTTTCTTGTATGTATCATGAGGTGGACCACATGAATAAGAGAAGCATCAAAAACATTTTTTTTTTCATATAAACTATACAATGGATCACAAATATAGCATACAGAAAATAGAGGAACTGTTAAAAATCTTATTCCATGAAAACAATTTTCTCACTTTTTTTTTTCCTTTATTCCTTCCATAGATGAGAGTCAGCCCCATCTATTGCTTTGCAACATCCACAGATAATACTTTTATTGTGACAAGTTTCCTGATAGACAAAGTTAAACATTTTCCATATCACTTTTCATCTTGGATAATTTGATCACTTTAGGGCATGTTGTGCATAATTTTACAAAAATTGTACACAGAAATTTACATGACAGAAAACAATTTTGCCTTAAAAAACTTGTAAGAAGAAATAAGATACAGCAGAAAACATTCCCAGATTGTTTCTTAAAAGACAGTGAAGCAAATTGAAAGGAACCATTTATGCACTTTGGTGCACTTTCCTTCCTCAAATACTTTTGGTCATACTGAAGTGAGATTGAGTCAGTGCCCACAGCTTATTTAGTTTTGTGTGTCAGGTAGAACATAGCAGGGGGTGAAATGTATTCATCTTTCTGTCTTCAAGTGAACTAAAAGCAATTTTATTCTTCCCATGTGGTCACTTGAGGTGCTTGTCATGTTTAAGCTAATGATATCAGGCACCCTCAGGTTGTTTAAGTATTCATGAAGTAATTAAATTCTCATTAACATATAAATAAAAGAAAACTGAAAACAAGTTTAGGAGGCACCTAACATCTGTTCTAATGCTTTTAAGTATTAAAATGTGCCACATATGAAGGAAAAGTGCATTCTGTTCAGGGAAGTATTTTGCATAGATTATTTATAGAAACTGTAATTAAACTGATTTGGCATATTAAGTAAAGTTAACAGCAAAGCATTCTTTAGGTAGTTCATGTGTCTCTGCCACCTAAATAAGGAATTTAAAATAGGAAATGGAGAAGTAATATTAATTTTTATTTGTTCTGAGATCCAGATAAAATTACAAGCACAATTGGAAATTTATTTCTTTAGACTTAGAGAAATGCAGAACACATTGCAGATGTACTTTCAGCTGCTCATTCAAAAATATTGATTTTTTTAATAATAAAATGCTACTGACATTTGAAAAAAAACAACAACTCTACAAAATTACTTATAGGTTAAACATTATGCATCTTTAAATTGAGTTTAATGCACAATTTTATCATATAGCTTGAGAATTCATTTCAGACACAACCTTATACTCTAAAATGAATTTCTCTTTCTAACAGTAAGCAATTTACTCCTTTACATAATTTGCCCCCCCCAAAATATTAGTGTAAATATATTTTACCTCTAAGCAAAATGTGTGCCCTTTGTTCCATACTGTGTCACTGCAGTTATCTGTGTTATAGAAATAGTCAATAAACTTAAATAATTTTGAACCATAGTTTGAGATTGATAGGCTGGAAAATGGTAAAAGAGATAGAAGAATTTTGATGAAAAATCTTCAGAATAAGTTATAATCAGTTCAAAAAGAGGCAGCTGTGAAAAAATGCATTTCTGAGAAGTAAATGTTTTAAATATATCTTTCAAGTGCAATATGCTGAATCAGTTGTGGGTTTTTTTTTCTGTTTGTGACAACCTCTGTATTGTTGCTTTTATTATTATTGTAATCTATATTAAAATGTATTCTGTAGTGGTATTAATTCATTGTGCTTTTATTGACATAGTAAAAAGTACATAAGATATATAGTTACATTGCTCTTGCTTTTAACAAAGAGAATGTATAATGAGATAAATTTAACACTTTTTATGTTATATAATTCTTTTCAAAAAGCAGTATTTCATGATATTCAAGTTTTGCGTGCCTACCATAGTTTCACCTTGCTGCGATGGCTACTGAGGAAAATGTATGCCAATTGCACAGTGTTTGGTGCATGCTGAAAAGGATATATTGCAACAAAGGGCACATAGGCCTTCCTGAAATAAAAAGATAAACTTACATTTTTTTCTCTGGTTTTAACTCTGGCAGACAAAACTCAAGTAATTTTAAAATAGCTGCAGTCAGTTATCATTATAGACACAAACAGCTATTATTCTTTTTTAAAGAGGGCTATTCATTGCCAGTAAGAATATTTATAACAAGATGTGAATATATTTTCCTCTTTATTTGGCTCAAAACCTGTTCATGAACTCATATCAGTACCTGTCAGCTGTTATGATTACTAGAGAATAGTATTTTATTAGGCATTGTAACTGTGAAAAGAAACTGCGTACTAGTACAAATCAGGAGAAAAAAAAAAAATGGTCCAAAACCCATACTGCAATGAAGACCTTAACTGAGGCCTGGATAATTGCAGTCTTATACTGGTAAAAGCTCATGAAAAATTAATATGATGACTCGTGAAACAGGAACCAGGACTTGGTTCCTACATGCCTACAGGACTTGGAAATTAAACATTGCACGGCTTGCTTGAGAGAATGTCTGCCCCAGAGCAATTATCTGTGCTTACCTAGGAGTCCCTACTGATCTTAGATTATCTCACAAAACACATGAGAGAAATACTGCCTAAACAAACTCTAATCTTTTTATGAACCTGAAACAGGGAGCAAAATGAAGAAGTCTAAATCTGTATGAAGAGAAAGCATCAATATTGGTATAATCTTTTTAATGTGGAGATGGATAGTGAGCATATTGTTACATGCAGTACCGGTTCTAAATAAGAGCTCATATTTTATTAGTATTAATCAAAACAATATTTTAGCAATCTTCATGAATAGACTTTCATTCAAGCCTAAGGAGTTCTGGCTCCAGGGTTGAGTTCTGATGGAGAAAAGATGGTAGAATCAATAGTTGTTGACCACATTGAGTGCATCTCATAAAAATGCTACCAGTATCACTAAATAAAGACATATCGGTGTATACAAAATATGGTCTAGCCATATTGCTGTCTGAAAACAAAACAGAGAGAATTTACAACTCCCTCTGGAAAAGGACGTTCTCAGTTGTTTCCTATGAAGCACTCATCTGTCTTTTTAGTGCATCTTCTGCTACCAGACAGTTATATTGAACATTACACTGACCAAATGGGTAGCCATCAGTATATCAAACTGACTATTCACTTATATATGTCGTTTGCTAAATTAGAAAAGACAGACCTCAAAGACTCCCTTGATCATCTAAGCTGTACGTGTATGCTCACTCACTGACTGTTTCTGAAAACTGCAAGTTTTTCTGAGGTACTTCCAGCCCACATCTTCAAGGTCATGGCTTAATATTTTTTATTGCTGAATGATACAATTGGTTCATTTTGAAATGTAACAAAGTGTCACGGTATACAAAACTTTCAACATTTCTACATGAGAGACATCTCTGGACCGATTTTAAAGATATTATGATCACATAAACAGTAGTTTACATTTTTCCAAGCAGAAAATATGCAGATATCAAATGCTTAATTTAATTTTTGCTGACAGTTTAAATGATTGGTCAAAAGCATATTTAAAGCATATTTAATTTGCATTAACTCTCATAAACCCAAAAGTAAAGAGATTATTCACTGTGTATCTGAACAGTAGAATCACTTAGTTCTGTACAGTTTTGTAAATATTTACATAATTTTTCTGTCAAAAAATTGAAATGGGAGGATAATTAAGTTATGGCTTTTTAACCTCAAATCCATTGTAGTGGCTATTGATGAAGCAGCTCTTATTTTGGAGATATACAGGAACAGAACATTAATTTTATTTCTGCTGCAGTTTAGGAATGTTATTCTCCAATTTAGTACTCCCACCAAAAAAAAAAAAATCACATGCCACTCCCCTTCCCCCTTTTAACTGGAGATAGAAAAGACAAAGTTCACAATCTGAAGTTAGAACAATTTACTGGAAAAAGCAATGAGATAAGAAAACAAACAATATTAATAACAAAAGTGTACAAAAGAGAGAGCAATTCACATGAAAAAATGCTCACTCTGGAGCCTGAGACAATAAAGAATACCGGACGGTTCCCCACTCCCCATTTTCCTACTCCTGCGAAGAGTGTCCCTTTCTCCTGTCCTGCCAATAATGGGAAGTGGTACAGAATAACGTCTGTGTTCTCACCATGCCCCCTCCCAGCTACTTCAAAAAATTACCCCTGTCCTGGCTGAAACCAGGACATTTTCCTACTGTCTAATGGAGCTACAGCATAAATTAGAATGAGTAGGACGAAATGTACAGAAGGCAGTGATGGATGACATTTGCCATTATGATCAAACACAGAAGCCATTCAGATACTAGCAATAAAAATAATTTTATTCTAATTTATGGAATTTCCCTAGCCTTGTGTAAGACAGAATAAGACAATGCAACAACAACAAAATTTCTTACCTTCAGCAGCAATAATATTTTTCAAGGAGTAACAGAATACTATAAAAACATACCATTCATGGGGTTTTTTTTTTTACCATGTGTCTAGGTTATTAACTAGACATCAACTACCATTTATTTAGTATTTGCAAATAGTACAACAGTAACAATAACTAGTTATGATTAAAATAGGACATATAATTTTATTTTTTTTGTCACAGTATTTTTCTCCTGATGCTTTAGGGTTTTCATGAATTTGTAGACTTTTATACTTCTAGGTGGTTTCTCACATATCGCGTAGCTTGCAACCTCTAACCCTGTGCTAGCTGTCTTAAGGGTCAGATAATAGCTGGAACACTGTAAAAGGAAAACATGTACCAGAGCTAAGACAACTAGATACCATGTTAGTCAAAACAAGAAAGCAAAGCCCAGAAACCTTGGAGAAGCTCCAATAAGGCAAAGGGGTCTTAAGACCTCCAACTCAATTCTAGGAGAGGTGTGCCATGAGGCTGAACCGAGGGAAGTTCTGGGCATGGACATATCTTAGATTGGATAGGACCTTTAGATATGATAATTGAGTAGAGTTATAAAATTAGCATGCTGCCACGTAGACGAGGCTTTTCTGCTTTCTCCAGCTCCTACACTTTATTGACATTTTTCTCACACACACACACACACTCTCTGCTGCCCAGCCTGGTGTGGTGCCCTGTGTTTCCCCTCCCCGAAAGGGGGAGGGGGGGGAAGAGCTCAGAGGAGCTCTGCCTGCAGAGGCGGCTTTCCCTCTCTTGCTCTCCTGAGGTGGGGGAAGAAGATGTTTCCCTTCCCTTGTTCTTCCGGACCAGACCAAACCTCAAGTCCTGCTTGAAGGAAGATGAGGCCGGTAATGGGAACTGGGTACCAGCAGGAGCTGGAGTAGCTGAGCTGCTGGGAAGCAGCTGCAAAAGGGAGTTTCTCCCTTGTTTATAGGGGGTTGGGGGGTGAAATGACTTGGGCCCAGATGTTGCAAGAGTCGTGTTCCCAACCTGTGGGTCAAAGGGTTTTTCACCTGGGAGGGACAGGTTGTTGTCCCTTGTTTGCTTCAGTAAGACAGCAGAGTGGCTCAGGGGTTGGCTGGATACAGCCAGGAATGAAATGAAAGGGACGCCTTTCAGATTAATTTACTCTGCATGTTTTGAAGCGGTGGTGCCTGGAAAAGAGCTCACATGGTATTCCTGAGGCCATGAGTTCATCCTAGCACCGGTCTTTTCTATCTGTTACTTGTCAACATGTGTTGTACTCTTTCATACTTTTTATACTTTATATACTCTTTTATATTCCTTTATATTCTGTACCCCAAAACCCTATAAGTAAAAGAACTCCTCTGCTTTACCCACATACAGTTGTCTTGGAAAGTTTTTTTCCCCTTCTCTTGAGGCAACACTCTGAACTCGAATAAATCACTACAAGCAAAGCACTCAAGGTGCTTAAAATTAAGCAACTACACTCACATTTGATCCAATGGAAAACTGTTGTCTACAGCATAAGATTTATTTCAAGTATAGAGAAGGATGTGTCTACATGAAATATTTTCCATAATAGTCCTGTATGAGTCTTGTATTTCTTTCACATTTGTCACCTATATATAGACACATTCTGTAAAGTCTCAGTGAAAAAAAAAGAAAAAAAGTCAGTGGAAGGCAAAGTCTTGATAAAGCTATTCCTATCCTTGTTTATTTTTTCGTTTAAATATGTAGTTTTTTTCAAGTTACTTGTATTAACAATACTACTGCATGACAAAACTGGCTGACTGCATACTTGCTCTCCACCTCTTGGCATAGCTAGATTATTTTCCAGTTGAAAAAAAAATACAATTAAAAAGATTATAATCCCTTAATAACACTTCTGCACTACTGCACAACTTCAGATCTGAAATAACTTTCAGAATAGTAGTTTAACTCAATAGGCAAACATTTCAAAAACTGAGGCAGAATCCAGTATTCTGGATTGTTGCTATGTCTTATGACCCTGGTGAAATTAAGCTTCCGAGTCTTGATTTGACCAGAATTTAAGAACATTTGCTAGTGCACCTTGTTGACTCCTTACCAGAGATATCACTGCTTTGCCCATCTGTTTTTATCTTTGGCTCCTAGCTCACATTCTTTTGTGGAATAGGCTGCCCTCACGGCTCCCTGATGGGAATAGTCTCTTCTTACTGTGTACAATGTATGACAAGGGTCATTGTTTTGCCCAGTTTATCTGATGGCAGGGAGCAGACATTTTTCTTTCATTACTCCAGAGATTCTTGTTTTCTCTACTTTCTTATCACAGGCCTAGTAGTCCCTTGCAAACCACAGCAGAGTGCCAAAACCAAGTCCTGACTGCAATATATATATTTAGACAATAAAGTTCTCAGCTTCCCTGAAGTACCTTCACTTGCTTTGTGTCAATATGTAAAAGTTTCTCTTTCAGATAAATTTCAGTTTTGGAGTGCTTGCTTCAGGCTCTTAGATGAATCCAGCAGGAGCTGGAGTCTTGGCTAACTAGGATGCATGGGGGTGGGCAGTTGCATATCACCTCTCCTTCCAACTCATCCTCAGTTTCAAATACAGTGTTGGGAATTCACGCGGGGACCAAATGATAAAAACCATTGAGAAAACACAGAATATAAATTACTCAGAGTTTTGGAGTGGCAGTATTTTGAAAAAAAAACAAAAAAAAACTAACCAAAAAGAAAACCATCAAAACCAAAAAACAAACCAAACCTCTGAGAAAGAAAATTCTTCCTGGAAAAAAAAATCCTTTTTGCTTGTGGAATATTTAACTTAATTGGTCGAAACCAAATACATGTAGGTCATGTTGTTTATCACATTCATGATACCAGAAAAGCTAACATTCAAAAATAAATGCAAGATAATAGAAATCAGGGGAGCAGATTCACAATTTTTTTTTTTAAGTAATGAATGACTTTTTCACCAATTATCAAAGGGAAACCCTGTATTGAAATCTTGAGGTCAAGACTGTGTGCTTTCTTGAAAAGGATTTTAAGCTCAAACACAAAGTGTGAAGATAAATATTACAGTAATTCTATGACTTGTACTATATAAGCAGTCAGAATAAATTATTTAATATTCGCCTCTGGCCTTACAAGTTGTTCATCTGCCATAATCTTTAAAAATCAGTCACTTCATAAATTATTTCTGAATTTTAAGAAAGCACTAGATAATTAAATAAGTGCATAAGATAATTAAACAATATCAGGTAATCTGATCCTCTCTTCTCTCCATTCTACTGACAAAGAGCTAGGATATTAGATTTTCTCAGAGTTTCATATGTATTGTTGTTTCTTTTCTGATCACGAAAGAACAGAAAAATATCATATATTCAATATTTTTACAAGTGATTAACATATTTCACTACCTGAACCCTTCTGATCTTGAATGTTCTTCATTAACCTAACAAGTCCTTACAGAGTAAGACAAACCAATTTTAAAAGAATTGTTCATTCTTAGAGAGGCTTGCTTAATTTACCCTGTTTCTTCAAGGCTTTAGATAACATTACAGTATATTATCAGTTAGAGAGCTAATGTATATTAGGGGATACTGTAAGATTTATACCCAAAATAGAACACAAAACATAGCATAAAATCAGAGAGAAATATAATCATAAAATTAGCTAACCTAATAGAAATTGTACTTCAGATGTTTTGGTGTTTTCATTTAAGTTTTATCAGAAAAGTGTGAGGAAAATGATAAAGCAGAATCAGTAAGGACAAAAATGTCTTCATCTATATTTTGTTTATATTTCTTTGAGATAGTCTATGAATAGATTTATTAACATTCATTCCCAAGTCTCTAGCATAACACAGACTATCCTAAGGAGAGAGATAAATAAATGTAAGACAAGCATGAATGGAGCATCTTTATGATATACATAATTCTCACATCAACAACCAAGAAAAAAAGGCTAGAGTGGTACAGAATTGGACAGAAATTCATACATCCTTTTCACTCTTACTAATGGAACTGGCAGCAAGTCTAGTCTGCACCTTATGCATATAAATGAAGGCAAAAGATTAAATGTAACATTTTATTTAGTTAAGATCCAAGAAGCAAAATAATCTTTAAATAATGTGCTTCTTCTTTGGACACTTCCAGTGTGACAAAGGAGTGGCAAATAATTTTTCTATCAGGAATTTTTCTTTTTTTTCCTTTTTTTTTCTTTTTTTTTTTTTTTTAAATCTTAAGTCACAGCAGGTGGTCTTTGTTATTTCTCTTTCTGTTATAGTTGACTAATGGGTTATTTCTTTATTTTATTTTTTATACTATTCTAATTGTATGAAACTTAATTGGAGATGTTCTAGAAATATTTCTTTTAAAATTTAAATAATGCATTTCTTGATAAATGAATGGAAGTACTAGAATTTTTTAGGGGAAAAAGAATCAACTAGCTTTTGTGTATAAAATACATTTGTTAAACATCAAATAATTTTTTCCTCACTTTTCTCAGGATAAATAGGATGATCATCCCTGTTTAACTGACATTCTCTCATATTATAAAATAGATACTTTCCATGGACAACACATACAGTTAAAATACATGGACAGTACATACTCTTTTTCATGAAAACACCCACACAAATAGCTACTGAGTGCTCTGACAGTAACAGAAGAGGAAATATAAAATTAATTTTCCCATTTTGCTGGAGGATATTTTTAGCTGCACTAACAAGCGCCTTTATGGTTAGTCTCTTCTACAGTTAAAACAAAACGTTTGTATGTATTTCTCAATCATATAGATACATTTCTAGTGAACCAGAGGGAAGTCTATCTAAATAAAGAACACTGAAGGGTAGTTTTACACGTAAGGAAAGAATTAGGTCATTTTCCTAAAAAGATATTATGAAATGAAGGTGTCAAAAAATGTGTGCCAAGATAAGATTCATTTCAGTCATAACAGGTAGGTTTATTTTAGCAATTGTGAATAGCAAAGACCATATCTGCTCACTCACTTAAGAAAAAAAAAAAAAAGCAAAACACCACCACCTTCTTAACTTGTACCTCTATTTATACCCTTACCAGGACTTTGTACTATCAATAATTTGAAAACAGTCAACTTTTTAACTGTTTCTGGAGTTTATCCCTTCAATAAACCACATGCATTTTGAAAGCTGGATTTTTTTTTTTATTTCTTCTTACTCCTTATATATCCTGGATTCATAGAAATGGAACCAAATGCTACAATTATTTGTTCCTAACATGATTTTAACCATTTAGAGTTAGTTCCTTCATTATCAATTCTCCTGCTGTATGCCCCCCAGTTAAAGCAAGCATTAAAAAACTTGAAAAAGTCAATCAACAGATTAGCCTTTCTGGGCTGTAACCTGTTCAGAACAGACTGATTTAAGTTTCTTTCCTTGCAATTAGAATCTTCTGTACACTTAGCAAAGCACTGATCACATGCATGCCAACATGACACAGTACTGACAAGTACAGAAAATGTATAATCTAGTCTTTAAATAATTTTGCAGGCAGATAAATGATATGAGTACAAATTCTCTTGGAGTAATAAGTTTAGAATAAAGAAGTGCTGCAATCAGAGTGCATATACTATATCTGGCAAATTTTCTGTAGCAAAGAAGGATAATTTGTGAAATTAAGAATAAATGGTAGCAGGTAAATAATTTGAAAAACAAAGCCTCAGTAGGGTTTTTCTTTAGGATCTGTACAACAACATTGAAAAGGAGATTTGCCTCCTATTCTCCTATAAGTACATTCTCCTTCACTGATATATTATTCCAGAATTATTGTATTTTTAACATTTTGCACAGAACACAGTATGAATTTACTGAAATGAATGAAGCTGCATTTTCACAGCATGACTCTTCCCTGACATTCTGGAGGGGAAAAAGTCAACTATATACATAAAATTAATGATTCAACAAAGAGAGTTTTAAAGGACTAGAGTAGATATAATTATTTCATCAGATAATAAAACGTTCTTTTAATGAGTTTATGTTTGCAAAAAGGATATAAAATTTCCTATGTTTATATTGCTTTACATTCATTCTTTAAAAAGGCCTTTGTGTTCTCTCTTCTCTTTTTCCAACAAAATTTTAAGTCTCCGATGTTTGCAGAAGGTTCTGAGTATTGTATAAGGTGAGACCTCTCAGGCTGTAGGAATATAAATTTTCTTTTCCTATGTAAGACCATTCATTTTTTGTTGCATGTAAAACATGAAGAAAACTTGAGACACTAGCTAGGCTGTAGTCAAATTTAATCACACTAGTATAATACCAGAAAAGCATAAACTAATTGTCACTTGAGTTCCTCAAGAAAACTATTGTCAGATACCCAAACAAAAGCAGCAAAAAACTTTTGAGTATTGAGGTTTATGTGACCCAAATAATTTGCCTAAAAGTTAGACACACCCAGTTATAAAGACTACTCAGGAAGAGATAGCCTGTCTCAAGAAGAGTTACCTCAACCAGGATGTGGTTTGCCTTCTGGGTTGTGAGTGCACATTGCTGACTCATGTCTAGCTTCAGTATATGAAACATTCTGATGAGTTTGTTTTTGCACATATACCAAGAGAACATTTCATCTTACAGTTTTATTTGTTCATAAAAAGCTCAAACAATATTGAAATCAGTATTGACCCAAATGAAAAAGTAATTGATTTCTTACTCACCAGCCCTCCAAATCTTCTCTTTCAGCCAACATTCTATGAATCTTATTTCACTACCTTGGCTATAAAGATACTATAGGAGACCTTTTTGAAGGTCTTATTGAGTTAAGAGTATGAAACATCCACTCCTTTTCTATACAAAACTAGCAATCTCATCACTTAAAGATACCAGGTTTGTCACATATAATTTTGCTTTTCTTAGTCCAGTCTTTTTGTCCACTATTGCTTCAGGTCTTTGGAAATTACTTACAATAAATCCATATTATATTTTTTCCTATGGACTGAGTTAAGGCCAACCAGCTCCTCACATCTTTGCCCTCTTGAAGGATGATATTTAGGTATTTCCTATCATCGGGAACTTCCTCTAATCTCCATGACCAAAAGATTATCTCACAACTTTTCTTTCAATAGTATTTTCCAGTTTCCTCACCACTTGGAAATGTACCTCATAATGTTCCAAGGTCTTTGCATGTTTAATTCAACTCAGTGGTCCTGGATGGAATTCTCTTCTACCATGAGTAATGCTTCACTCCCCTAGAATTGGACAGGCTCCCTGATCAAGAGGAGGAAGTGGATGACACCTTCTACAGGCAACTACAAGTAATCTCAAAGTCACAGATGCTCATTCTTGTGGGGCATTTTAATGACCCTCACATCTGCTGGAGAAGTCAAATAGCAAAGCACATTCAGGAGGTTCCTAGAAAGCATTGGTGACAACTTTGTGTCACAGGTAGTGGAGGTTCCCACAAAAGAATGGTCTGCTTTATACTAACTTTATACTAACCAACAACGAAGGCCTTGCTGATGATGTGAAGATTGGGGTCAGCCTTGGTTGCAATGACCAGATTGTAGAGTTCAGTATTGAACAAAGAGGTGGAAGGACTGTGAGCAACATTATGACTATGAACTTCTGGAGAGCTAACTTAGGCCTCTTCAGGGACCTGTTTAGAGGAATCCTATGGGATAGAGTTCTAGAAGAGAGAGTCCAAGAGAGCAGGTCAGTATGGAAGCACCTCTTCCTCCAAGCTCAAGACCAATGTATCCTCGTGATGAAGAAGCCAGGAAACATGGGCAAGAGACTTACATGAATGAGCAGGGAGCTCCTAGTTAACATCAAATGCAAGCAAGAAATTTATGGGATGTGGAAAAGGGGATACTTCATATGGGAGAACTATAGGAATATTGTCAGGGTATGCAGGGATGTGATGAGGACTAGGTTCCACTTGGAATTGAATCTGGTAAAAGACATCAAGGGCAGCAAGACGAGCTTCCACAAGCATATTACAAACAAAAGGAAGATTAAGGAAAATTTGGGGCTGTTACTGAATCAAATGGGTATCTTGTTAACAGAAGACACAGAGAAGGTAGAACGCCTTCTTTGCCTCAGTCTTCACTACTGAGAAGTCCCAGATTTTGGAGGTAAGTGAAGGTTGAAGAAAAAGTTCCTATGGTCATAGAGCATTGGGTTAGAGATCAGGTAGGCAGACTTAACACAGGGAGCTGGCAGATGTTGTTGCACTGCTGCTCTTCAACATCATTTATGAAAAATCATGGAGAACAGGAAAGGCGTCTAGTGACTGGAGGAAGGCCAGTGTTAATCCGACCTTCAAAAAGGGCAAGAAGGAAACTACTGTCCAGTCAGACTCACCTCCATCCCAGGAGAGGTGATGGAAGGTGATTCTGAAAGTCAGCACCAAGAATGTAGAAGAAAAGAAGGTCATCAGGAGTTGTCAGTATGGATTAGTCTTTGGTAAATCCTGCTTGATCAATCCAATAGCCTTCTATGATAACGTGGCAGGATGGGCCAACAAGGCTTTTGACACTGTCTTCTTTTAAGGTAGGGAAGAGGAAGTGAAGAAAATAGAGGAACTTTTCTTTTCTTTTCTTTCTTTCCTTCTTTCTTTCTTTCTTTCTTTCTTTCTTTCTTTCTTTCTTTCTTTCTTTCTTTCTTTCTTTCTTTCTTTCTTTCTTTCTTTCTTTCTTTCTTTCTTTCTTTCTTTCTTTCTTTCTTTCTTTCTTTCTTTCTTTCTTTCTTTCTTTCTTTCTTTCTTTCTTTCTTTCTTTCTTTCTTTCTTTCTTTCTTTCTTTCTTTCTTTCTTTCTTTCTTTATTTCGTTTTCTTCCTTTCTTCCTTCCTTCTTTCTTTCCTTCTTTCCTTCCCCCCCTCCCTTTCTTTCTTTTCTTTCTTTCTCTTTAAAACTTCCAAAGAAGAATGGAGAGAATGGGGGGAAACAGAAAAGGGAGGTGGGGAAGAAGGAAAACGGAGGGAGAGAGGGAAGGAATCTGAGAAGAAGTCAGGGGGAAGGGAAGATGATATAATCAGAATTTACTAATGGATTGGATAAATTCTTTATTTATCCCAATGTCTTACTACCTGTATTTATGAATAGGATTTTCTAAGCATTATCCCAGCAGTGTGCAATCATCTGTTCATACACTTAGCAACACACAGTAATATTTTCTTGCATTTCATTTTCTTTAAGGGAAAATGGTTGAGAGAGAGAATTTATATTTGAGAAAAGAGGAGAAAAGTTAATACGACCTATTGTACATGTGGATGCTTCTGCTGCCACACAAACATGAACCTTGCAGGCATTTGCATTTAAAATACATAGGAAACCTATGTCTGATTAACTTTTCATATGTTGTAAGCATTTCACATTATCTCCCTTTTTCTCTTCTCAGAAATTCACAAGACCTGGAGAGAAATATTGAATTATAAATCAGTAATTTCAGCAGAAACCTTAAAATCAGACCCTAATGTAATTTATTTTATTCATTATATTTTTTCACTTTATTTAAAACATTGACTTTTTAATTTTTTTTCCATTTCCACAAAACACAGTGAAACACTATTCATTGTATAGAAATGAAAGCTGCAAAGAACTAGCAAGCCAAGAGCACAGAAGCCAAAGAGTCATTTCCCTGGCAAGGGAGATCATGCAAGAGCATTTGGAAAAGCTCCTTCTTCCTGCTCATGTTTCTCTTTTTTGTTCAATGGTTTTCCAGTCAAAGAACTGAATGATAAGTAGCTGGCTTGAATTTTTATAAGAGCTCTATGACAGCAATGGTGAAAGCTTTATTGCTGTGTGACTGTAATCACAAAAAGTCCTTCAGTGTTTGGACTGTCATAGAAATAGTTACTGCTATGAGATATTTTAAACCCATATTATTAAATGCACAGATTAGAAATTTTACTGGAAGAAATACCACAGGATGGGACTTTTATTTTTCAATTCTGGCACTGAAACAAACCGGCAGTAGCTTTGCTGTTCTACTTTCTTATTGTTTTCACCAAAGTGGTCTGAGTATTTTGCGACTTGCATTGATATAAATAGCCAAATCCTGTAAGGGATTTAAACTTTTTTTTTTTCCATAGATCTGTTGTGATCTAAAATCCTCACATCACTTGCTACCTAACACTAGGGGTATCTATGTTCCTTTTCATTACTCTTGATTGAATTAAACTTTTTCATAAGTCCGTGGTAAGGTTTAGTTTTGATAGGTATGAAACTGCTTAAGAGATGTCATGACCTGCTCAGGATCAAAATTATCAAAAAGTTCCATTTCACAAAAATGCTATAGAATAATTTTGGCTGGAAAGGACCTTCAAAGGTCATCTAGTTCTACCCTGCTGCCATGGGCAGGGCCATTTTTCACTACATCAAGTACCTCAAAGTACCATCTCATGTGACCTTGAACACTTCCAGTGGTGGGAGAATGAAAAACTTCTCTGGGTAATATATGTGCCAGTGCTGACACCTTTAAGTACTGGTTTTCACTTGGACACTGCAAAAATCCAGGCAATCCCATATTGATCCATTAATTTATCCATCAAATCCATATGCCTCTGATTTAGAGGCAAGTATATTGGGAAAGACCTTATCAGAGGGTCTTTTATCAATCCACATAGATGACATCTGTAGCTATTCCCCTGTCCACTGATGCAGTCACTCTATTGCAGAAGGCCACTAAATTTATTAGGCACAATTTGCCCCCGGTGATGTCATGTTGACTATCTCTAATCACCTCCCTGTCTTCTCTTGACATTTCCCATCATCTTAATGGGCAATGAGGTGAGTCTGACTGGTCAGTACTTCCCAGGGGGCTTCTTATTACCCTTTTTTAAAATGAGTATGATAATCCCCTTTCTCCAGTCACTGGGGTCATCTCCATGACAATCCCATTGACACTGGAATGTGTCTTGACTAAGAGCTACCTCTAATGATGGATTTAGGATTTGCTTACACTGGTGGGTGAATCTGAAGGTAATTCATGTCTAGGTTGAGCACTCGGACTTTTGACTTGGAGGCTTCTCTCATCAGTTTATCTTGAGTAGGACAACAGAGGAATAGTGCTGTGTCTACCATACACAGTTTATATCCAAAACCTCAGAGACTAAAGAATCTGCCTATAATCTGGATCTTGCTTGTTCTCTGAGGCTTTTGCCTTGCTGTTTGAGGTCTTCTTCAGCTCTCCTGTAAGTCAAATGAACAAGCTTAAATCACAGGTATTATAGTGTAGATAAAGGACCTTCATGCAGATGGCCCAGGTTTCAGCATAACTGTACAAAGAAGAACTGTCTTGAGCTGGATGACTAAGTACTCTTCACAAAACATATTGTACAGGGGTACACAGTACATGTGGGAAC
Organism: Campylorhamphus procurvoides; assembly: GCA_013396655.1. Classification (NCBI taxonomy): domain Eukaryota; kingdom Metazoa; phylum Chordata; class Aves; order Passeriformes; family Dendrocolaptidae; genus Campylorhamphus; species Campylorhamphus procurvoides. Next base: position 206,413 of record WBMV01000018.1, read on the forward strand.
AATAAGGTGCTTCACAAAGAGGATCTAAAAATAGTAGAGTTATTAAAAATAATATGTTAAGAACAAATCTTAATTTTAATCTTCAACACTTTGTTGCTCAAATTTCAGATTCAGCATGCCACCATCTCTATTAGTTGAAAACTACAGTTTTTGGAACAGAAGTGTTAACAATCAGAAAGAAAAAGAAATTACTCTTTTAGAAACAATCTCCCCAACCTTTTAGGAATTAATTTATTGGCAAAACACAGTGTGACACCAATTTTTATCTTATCTTGACAAATGTTTTCTTCCATTTCTCTTCTTCAAGAAAGTTGTATTTGCCTCTCTTCACAGTACTTTAGATTAGAATGGATCAGGTATACCTAAAATCATGTCTGCTAAAGCTGTGTGTCTATGAGAAACAACAATTCAGGTTTTATTGCTCCAGGAAGGAAAAAAGAAAAATCTTAATTACAGATTCTCCATGCATAAAACATAGCAATAGTCAGTTTCAGTCTTGAAATCTGAGGTGTATTTGCATTTTATTCAGGGATAGTGTCATGCAGAAGGCATGGACTTAGACTGAAATCTCTGCCCTTCAGATGAATAGCTTCTTTACTTTTCTCTTTTTTGCCATCCTGGATGAATCTTGTTTCATTTTATTTGTCCCTATGGCAAGACTTCAAAAAGAGAGATAAAGAATAGCCGCAAATAGTTACTGACATAACCTGCAATGTAATTGTTAAGACATGTTATTGTGAGGTTGAAAATGGAATTTTAAACTTTTCAGATAGCAACCTCATATCCAGGGTGAATGAACCAAACACTAGAAACCTCACTCTTATCTCAAAAGAAACATGAAGTCTGTGTTTAGAATAGCACTTGAAACTCTTAAGGCCAGTTGACTGAAATAACCACCCTATGACTTCAGGATGAGTCAATACAGAGTGTGGCACTTCTTGCTTTAAAGCTGTGGGTGAATTTGACCATATTACTTGTTGGAATCTCAGAATTCTGGGCTGTTGTGCTTACCTCTTGCCAGATATAAAATAAGAAACCCATACACCTGCATAGAGCTCTATAATCATTAAAAAGTCACATGTTTGCAGTCTCAGGATGTGAGCCTGCTTATCTTCTAGGAGGTCCAGTCCAAAGTCATTTACTTCATATGGACAAGAAGACTTTTGCTTATACTTTTGTCCTTTTGTCTTTTTGCTCTCTAATAACTGGCATTTTTTTCTTTGATCTAGGCACCTCATATTCAGTATGGTAAGGATAATTACCCTGCAATTATTTCAGGTAGGCAGAAACTAACAACCCTAATTATAATTATAGAACCATTTGGCTGAAATAGAGGATGAGGCCAGTCAAGATGGAGAAATAAAATAGCTGTCTGGGGGAAGCTCTTAGGTAAAAGGTGCTGTACAGTCTAAGGTGTGCAACATCTAGATGCCTATTTTCCTGTTGTTTTCTACTTTGATTGTATATAAGTTATGCTTGTAGTACAGACCTTCTTTAGGATATATATACAACATATATCCCTGAAAAGTCAGGGATTGGAAGAATGAAGAACTGCCCATTGCAAGAGAAGTCCACGTTGGAGAATATCAAGAATACTCAAAGTGCGCAAGTCCGTGGGTTCTGATGAGATGCATCTGTGGGTCATGAGGGAATGGGGAACTGGTAGGTGAAGTTGCTATGCCATTATCTGTGATTTTTGACAAATGGCAGTCCAGTGAAGCTCCCACTGATGAAAAGGGGAAACTTAACTCATATCTTTAGAAAGGGGGAAAAAGGAAGGTCAGGGGATCTACAGGCTGGTCAGTCTCACCTCTGTGCTCAACAAGACCATAGAGCACATCCTCCTGCAAATTATGTTACAGGAGATGGAGAATAAGGAGGGGATCGGTGACAGTAAACATGGACTCTCTAAGCTAGAGTCATGGATTTGGTGGATATTGTTACTTCTGCAGTGTGTTCTAGAGTGATCCCTGACTGAGAGGTGGGATGAAGGCACTTCTAATCCAACCCAAAATATCCTGTTGAAGCTGTGCCATCAGAGAGAACATAGAATTTATCTTTCCCAGATGTACATGAAGGACATACCAGCTGATCTTTGCCTAGAGAACAAACAGTAGAAAATTTGATTCTCTGTCTTCTAAAGCACTAAAGTCTCCATGTGTTCCTGATAGTAGACTATTTTCAGGGTACTTGTAATAAGTAGATAATATATAAGCTCAGAAACAACTACATACAAAGTTTCAAACAGTATTAAAAAGACAGGTGCTATAGCTGAACTATGAGGGTTTGGTCTTGTTGAAGAACATGGACGATGCTTTGCAGGTAATACACTTTATATCCCAGATACAGTTAGTGATGCACCATATAACTTCTGGATCTTAGCAGAGCTTGAGCACAAAATTTTTGGCTTTTCAGTTTAGGAAAAAGAGATGTGAAAGTATATTTTCTTGAATATATGGAAAATACATGTGTTTATGCCTTCTGTGTCAGCAAACTCAGTACACAGATTCTTGGTTTCTGTTCTGTTGCTCCTATATTGCAATTCTAGAAAATATTTTCTAGAAAATATTTTTTTTAAAAAAAGGAAAAAAGAAATGTAATAACATCAGCAGAAAATGGAATGTAGCACCAGAGGGACCAACTTTATCTAGGCTTCTGACATTATCTCCTATAGCATCCTTATTGACAAAATGAAGTATGGACCAGATAAATGGACAATACAGTTGAACTGTCAGACTTACAAAATTGTAATCATCACCATGAAGTTCAGTTGGAGGCCAGTCACCAGCAGTTTGCCTTAGGGGTCAATATCAGCTCCAAATGAATAGATGAAGCTCCAAGCTTCATGAATGACCTCAGTGACTGAGAAGAGTGCAGCCTCAGAATGTTTGCAGACAATACAACACTAGAAGGAGTTACTGATGATTGTTCTGCATTTTAGAGAGATCTTGACATGGTCAGAGAATAACGTCATCAAGTTCCACAAAAGAAAGTCACTCAAGGCTGTCAAGATGCTATTGGACAGGTTGCTAGATAATCTCATCAAGGTTCTCTTTCCTGCAAAAGATAGGACCAGATGATCTTTCAAGATCCCAGGCCATTTGCCAGTTTGATGACATGCAACATTCTGCACCTGATCAGAAATACTGCCATACACATATGCTCTGTTCCACACCGAATTAGCCATGAGCCACCTATGTGCCCTTGTAGCAGAGAAGGCAAGCAGCTGCATCAGCAGAAATGTTGGCATCACCTCAGGGGAGGTGAACCTTCCTCTCTGCTAGTAAGGCACAGCTGGACTGTTTGGTGCAGTTCTGGGCTTCCCAGTACAAAAAACAACTGGGACTTACTGGAACAAATTAATGAGAAGTCACAAACACAATTGAAGTTTTGGAGCATGTGACACACAAGGATAGGCTGAGAAACCTTGGACTATTCAGCCTAGGAAGATACGTTTTAGGGGTATCTTATCAGTTTTTATATATACCTGATGGTTAGGAAAAAAGATGAAGTTGTGGAGTCTCCATTCCTGGACACATGCAAAACACAACTGGACATAGTCATGAACAATCTACTCTAGCTGGTCCTGCTTTGAAGAAAGGTGTTGGATTAAATGACCTCCAAAAGTGTCTTCCAACCTCAAAGATTCTCAGATTCTATGAAAATATGGTATTCTGATATTAGATTAAAGATTAGTTAACCTATTAAACAACTTCTAAGTAGTTTCAGTAGTTACTCCTAAATTCTGTTTACAAGAAGGTAACTATTTATAAGAAATAGGATGCCTTTCCAAAATTTGGTTCTACAAAGTTAAATCTTGCAGATGGTTTGTTTTTTCATACTACTTTTTCCCAACTGTGAAATCCAACCCAAAATACCTACTTCAATCATTAGACTTCATTCCTCATAAAGTTCACTAATGCTTCATGAAGTTCAACTCTGTCATCTCTTAATCATATAATAACTGAAGAAGTCTAATGAATGAAAGAAAAACTCAGAGTTTTTTATGTTATAAACAAAAATAGCAGTGTGTTTCAACCACCAAAACTGTGGCTTTACTATATATTTTTTTTAATGTTGTGTTGAAACTTAAATGGCTAAAAGAAATTTTACATTTATGGAGTATTGTATCATGGAATGCAGTGTATATAAAAAAAACACATGTAAGCTATAGGCATTCTGATGATCTGTTCTTGTAAAATGTACAGTAGAAATTGTTAGTACATGTAAAGGCTTACTATTTTCAGTTTTCTGCACATAATAAAAACCTGTTTAATGTGGCATGACAGCTGAGCTTTCTTGCAAGTGTATTTTGAAAAATAAGATGTACCTTATACTCCTTTGCCCCTCACTTTGAATTGGTCCCAAATTCAGCTTCTCTTCAGGAAAAAAGAACTAATTACTATGATGGTATGTTTTCACTTTCCTGAGCATCTGTCTGGTTCTCTTAAAATATCCCAAAGGTATTTACCACTTCCAGACTTTGCATCATTTCCTTGATTCCTGGCAGGACTTTCTTTAAAACTTAGCCCCTAAACACCACTTGGTAATGTTTCATGAGTTTTTCATTCACTCTTTGGCATGTGAAGACCTTAATTATATCCCTATGAACTTCTGGCGTATGTTCAGATGCTGAGAAAATAAACAGCAAGCTCACCTAAACAGCACCTCTAATTGAGAAGTAGTACGTTTTGTCTAGTAATTCTTTATTAGATAAACCATAGTGAGGTGAATTCTGCTTACAGCTATGGCATTACAGCCCTAATGAGTAGTGAATTTTATCTAACAATATTTGAATCAGGAAGACTGTGTTTAGAGTCTTCGCAGCTTGCACATATGATGGTAGAATATTAATTAGGTAAAAATATAATGATGACCTTAAAGTATATTGTAAAAGAGTCTGATAACTCATATATTCTGTTCATATGTGTAAACAAATGAATTTTGGCTGGCTACTGTATGAATATGCAAGAAAATTGAAATAAGCTGGAGACACCAGAGTTTATGACTAAAAATATATTAGTTGTGCACATGGGGTCCTGTTCAGCCTTAATTTAGATCAGCAATTCAAAAATGGAAGTCTTGAAGAAGATATAAAACACTTGGGTCATTTCTTGGCTCTGTAGAGTTGTTCACTTTTAAGGAAGAAAACTGGCAAATTTTTAAATGACATGGGCCACAATAATTCTGTTTATTCTACCTATTATGGATCTTCTTGGGCAGCAGGAAGACAACCTGTGTCACTATGGTCTTCACCATGGGCTGTAGGGGAATCTGCTCCAGTGCCTAGAGCACCTGCTCTTCCTCTTTTTTTTCACTCACCTGAGTGTCTGCAAGACTGTTTCTCTCATATTTTCTCACTCTTCTTTCCTAGTTGTCGTGCAGTGGTTTTTACCCATCTTGGATATGTTATCACATAGATGCTTATAAATGTTACTCATTTGTAGCATCACAGAGATGCTACAAATGTTACTCTTGGGTTCAGCTTTGGTCAGTGGTGGTCCTTAATGCTGGCTGGAATCGGCCTTGTCCACCATGGGGGACAGTTTCTGACATCTTGTCATAGAAAACACCTTTGCAGCCCCCCCTTTATGAAAACCTTGGCAAGTCAACCCAATACATGATATTTGAATTATGCAGTGTTCAAAAACAGAAAGAAGACTTTACTGGTGAAAGCTATAATTTGAATTGTCCACAATAATAAACTGATGCAATTATCAATTCCTATATCATTTTTTATCTGCAAGTCTAACTTTAGCTCCATAGGAAGTGCTAGAAATACACAAGTACATATGACAACACCGTACCAGGACTTCTCATTGCTCATATGTGCTAATATGGGAGAAATACAGTTTCAGGTTAGAATGTTAGAACTTTCAGTGCAACATCCAAACACTATCACAACAGTTTTGCTGTCAAACTTCCATGGAGAAGGCTACAGCTGTTATTTGTAACAGTAATTATATGAATATTACATATTATACATTTTCACATATTTTTATGAAAAATTGACCTAGATAAAAATCACACAGGAATTGATGTAAAGCTATTCTAAGCATCTTTACAGACTAAATAAAGACATTTGTGAAAGTAGTCATTAAATCTAGCCCCACACATATGCCCCTACAAAGGGTTAATTTATGTCATTTTATTCATCAAATACATATATTTGTAAACTTTTTTTTTTTTTTAAACACAGTAAAATCTTCATTTGTAAGGCATATTTTGTTTCTTCTAGGAGAAATTTCTACAAGCACTCAGATAATCTTCTAACATAGAACAAATGAGAAAAAAAAGTGAGATTCATTACTGAAGGAAAAGTATAGCAGCATTCAGTATGTTGACTTCCTAGGTCTCTTTTATGTCAGTGACTGCTGTGTGAATACCATGCAGAACAACAGAAAATTCCTATCACTATGTATTAATATTAACCTGCTATCACAGATAGATACAGAAAATAAACCCAACTATAATCTATTTTAGTACTACTACCATCATGAATATGTTACTGAAGATGATATACCATATAAACATCTCAACATTTATGTTTAATCCATATTTTCTTAAATTCTGTTTTTTCCTAAGCACTTAATTATGCCAGTCTAAAAGCAGTTGGATTGGACCCATTGATGTTTTGATATATGCAAAAAAAGATGCTTCCACCTAAGATATTACCTTAAGTCTCTTCACAGTCAATTAAGAGGGGAAAAAAGAGGCTGTTAAGGCATATATGATTTATTTTAAACCTTTACCTTAGAATAACTTTTTTTAAGTTCCAGATTTTGAAAATTATGCCAGACAAGTGGTACTTAATTTGTAGCAATATATTGTTAGCTATAATTCCCTTCACTCCTAATTCCATGCTTGTGTTTAAATAAAACCCAAAAAAACAATAGAATTTAATTAAACAGTTATGTTTCCATAGAAATGTATAATTCAGTCCCTTAAAGACAGTCAGCAACATTTTAAAATAGGTTAGAGCCCTATATCTTGGACATGGAACACCTATTTCCACAGAATCTGCTAGGACATTAATCAATCATTGATTTGGTAAGCAAAAGAGCTAAATGCTTGTTGGATGTGGAAAAAACCTTTACCCTGAAGAGAGTTTAAGTTAATAATTTTCTGCCTTGCTCCCATTAGAATTCATCAGCTCCAATGGAGATTTGGAAAGACTTGGATGTCTGAGGTCAGCATAAAATGAAACCTATAATCTGCAGAAGCTATCTTAGCTGTTCCAAAACTATAGAAAAACTGTGGGTGTTCTTAATATAGGAATTCAAATTAAGTGACTAAGACTTTGTTAAAAGGTACCTATCTCAACTCTGATTTACCACTGTGCAGTCTCATCAGGTTAGACTCTTCACTCTGCTATACCATCTACTACGACATTTTTTATTTCAAAGTACAGTAGTTAACATGCTGATGAAGGCAAATAAAAGGAAATCACTGGAAACCTATTATTGATCTAAGGGTTCTGAAAAGATATTACAAAAGTTGGTAACACACATCTCAGAAAATATACCTAGAGAAGTAAAATGTGCCCCTTCTATTCTATATATTCTATACAAGAATATATATAGAAGAATTTTATTTGCAACCTGGTTCTACAATAGACATATTAAAGCTATATCTCCTCCACAATAAGAAATTTCCTAGTCACAAAGGTGAGGTCAGCTTCGGAGAAGCTTTGAAGGATGTGAAGAAATATATACATTCTTTATTTTTTCTCTAATTGCTTTATATTATTTACTCATATATTCTTCTGAGTGAAAACAAGACTTCCTATCTACAAGTGCATGGCCTAACAACCTGGGCAGATTCATTCTTACACTTTTCCTCTCTCCATTATATTTCTTTGCCTAGTCAAAACTTAATTATTCATGCAAATAGAAAGAATGAATATTTTCCAACATGTGATTATAGCTGTTTTCAGTGCAAAAATTTCTGAGATCATTTCTGGTGCGCATTGCAAAGAAAGAAACAAAAGAGTCTAGATTTATGTTAAGTGCACTTCTTTAAAAATTCAGATGAACATTCATAGAGATTGCTTTGCAAGGAATTCTCTAGAGAAGCTGATTTCAAAGCACATTGAGCTCAATAGGAAAAAAAAAAAAGGAGCTACTTGGATCAGGCCCCACTTTTATTTTTTTTTTTTAAATAATGCATTTTTCTGGTTACTGCAAAAAAAGTCACAAGGCTGTCCAAGCTAGGAACCCAGCAGTCTGTTCACAAAAAAGATTTATATTAACAGATGTTACTAGCAAGGAGAAACAACAAGAGGAATTAGGACAGGTTAGCATCTAATGCTATGAAACAATGTTAGAAGCTAAGAAAGATTTATTTTTATTTTTATTTTACTCTCCTATTTTACTAAGATATGCAAATGAAGTGTCAAAAGAGTCTTATAAAAGCTTATGCTTAATTGCATGAATATGCATGAATATGCAATATTGTAAAGCATCACACTCATTTTTCTCAGCTGTCCATCCTAAAAACACATGACAGAATGCTCTCAAAATCTCAGGTTGAGATGTGTTTGACCTATGAGCTCAGACTGCTAGCTGAAATCTTCTGTTTTTCCTGTTACATTCCAAGTCCTAATTAAAAAGCACTTTGAAAAAAAAAAAAATTCAAAATCTGGTGATGCCTCTGACATTCACAAAAGATTTCCCTGTTTCTGTCTCATCCTGAATTCTTAAGGTGAAGACTAAGTTGGAGAGATGTATTTTTTAGTATCACTGGGATTTAACCAAAGTACACATATTGATTTTGTTTTGTACTCACACCCAAAATACCTTGCAAAGTCTGGCAAGGTCCCAAGAATGGGATGAAGTTGTCATCCTAAGATTTGTCCTTTATTTTTGACAAAGAATACCTACATATGTTCTCAATATCTTGTTTACTTTCATGAACCTGAAACAAATTATTTTTTTTTTTTCTACTAAAATAATGCAAAAACAATTTTTGAAAAAGTCAGTATGGACTGCTATAAATACATGCAAATACTGATATACAGTTCTTTCCAGAAGATGTGCTATTCTTATGACACCTCTGGGAAAGACTTGTTCCAGCCTTGGAAACAATAAAATAAAATATAAATTTACTTTCTCATGCCTATTAATTGTATGTGTTCATATCAATATTTGCCTCTAGGCACTTCTCCCTCTTCTGTGGGTAATTTCACTGTAAGTTAAAGTAAAGGAGTTTCTTGAGTGACTGGTCTGAAAGAAACCTGCAAATAAATGTCACATAAATAAATAAAGTCACAAGTCCCTTTCTTGTGACTGAAACAGGACTCCAAATCTTCCACATCGGGTGAACACAATAGGTTTCTCATTTTATTCTTGACTTAATGTTCTTGACTTAATGTATGTTTAGGTTCATATTTTAAGCCATTAAAAGCTTTTTTTTAAAAAAAGAAAAAAAATCATGATTGAAATGAGCACTAGTTTTGCTTTTACCTGCTACTCTCTCAGAAGTTTATATTGGACAGCTTAGAGTGTTTAAACTCTAACTTTCCATAAAGGAATGTTACAACACAAGAGACCAAGGACTGAGAGCAACCCCACAATTAAAATCTGTTACCAGCAAAGAGAATCTACAGCGGATGAACCATGACCAGGGAGTTTTCCTCTGTGGTGCCTAATAAAGGTAAAGGATAGTCAAGAATCATCTTTATATTTTTGCACATATTATCTGAACAAAAAATGAACAAAATATGGATTCAGGTATAGAAATATAAAATATGTTCATATTGTTAAGCACTTCCATATCATTCTTTATCTTGTTTCCTTTTTACATTTAGTATGTTAGTCAGGAGTATTCCATTGGAAGACTCAATCATGAACATATTTCTTGATGAATTATTTTAGGTAAATTACTATGCCTATAAAACTAAAAACTTTCTTTGGATTCAGTGATGTCCCTGAAGCTCCCTATAAGGAATATAAATTACCTATAAGGGAATCAATAACTGTTGATCTACACAGAAGTCTTAATTCCACAGGAAAAGAATCATTGCTCCTTACAAAACAAAACCTCTCCAAGAATTTTTTATTATTTTCAATTATAAATGCACAGGTACTTAAAACCTCATGTATTGCTTTTCCAAGAAGCAGCCCAGAGATATGTAAGTTCAACACAAATTAATGTGCTTTCCCGATTATTTTTCAATTAAATACGTATTTACAGGAAAAGTAATACAGAAGTAAAAATGTATGGGGAGAACAAAAAATATTGCATATAGTAGTAATGAATTAAAAACGGGCTTCTTCAGTTTACTTCTGACAACAAACTAGCCCATCATTCTATAAAAATGTAGGTTGTCTTTCTATGGCACTTGCTTGTGATTCCTATTTAATACAGCACAGGATTAACTTGCTCATGAGCAGATTTACCTGGCTAAACATGCTTCATGGCCTACACTAAGTGCAGGAAAAACTTTTTCACAATAATTTGTACAGTACTAGTTGTTTTATCAGACTTATAATTTGTATAATTTTATATTAAAATTTCTTATACTTCTTTGACCAATAGAGATACATATAGCACCATCTAGAGATATAAAAGAAAATTTTTTTAATGAAGCACTATCAGACAACCAACATACAAGATGACTTTGCAATTTACATCTACTGCTCTTACTATATTTTCAAATGACAAGATGAAAGGAAATCACACCTTCCTAATAGGGTGCAAACACTTGTCTAATGTTGATTCCCTGCTTGACTTTTCCGGAAATGCACAGACTGAGCAGCTTCTGACTATAATATGTGTTCTATGGCAAATTATTAAGATAATGAGTAGACTGCACAGTATTTAATGACATTCTTAAAAGCCCTTCATGCTGAGCAGAAATATTAAATATCCCTTAAATGATATGTAGGATAAACACAGAAAATCAGACTGTCAATAATTAGTATGTAGTGTTATTCCACTTAAGAAAACAATCACTTAAACACTGCTACTAATCTCTATTAATATGCATCCAGGCACAGTAAAAAAAGATGATATGGCTGAAGACTAGGCAACTTATACTGCAAATAAGATTCACAGTCATATAATTTTGTTCAGTGAAAGGAATTAATAACTTGCATCTTTCTAAAGCATGCCTATAATTACTGTACAGTAACAGTAATTTTTGGTCTGTAAGAAGTCTATTTGCTTTATCTTTTAAAATCAATAGATTGAAGCAAAAGGTAAAGGTGAAAATATGGTTTTTCAAGACTTACTTTTATGTCCTGTGAAGGAGTGAGGACAGATAATCATTCTGTTACTTTCTGTGAATCCCTTTAACTGTTAATTTTATTATGTGATGAGTTACTTCAGCCAGGACATTGCAGAACAACTCTTCACACAAAAGAAAAGTAAAACAGCTTTTTTTTTTGTTGTTGTTGTGGGTGGGTTTTTTTGTTGGTTGGTTGGTTTGGGGTTTTTTGTTTGTTTTATTTACTTTATCTATTTTTGTTGAGGTTTTTTTTTGGGGGGTGTTTTTTTGTTTGTTTATTTTTTTGTTTTAAAAAAGTACAACATATATATAGATATCAAACTTTGACTTCTGCCTTTAGGCTAAGGTAATAGTTAAAATTCTATTGTTGTGCCAAAATGTTTTCAGCTGTGTTAAATCAAAAAGAAAATCTAAAATAAATTTATTTTTAATATCATATTGCAGTAGTCTCCAAGTCCTTTCATACTGATATAGAAAAAATCTAAATGTAACTAAATTGGTGACATTATATGACTGTAAAATGAACACACAGGAAGCAGCATTAGACTAGAGTATTTAAAGGAAGAAAATCTATATTATAATTGGAATTATAATAAAAAGGACTAAAATTATTCAATATATTCTAAGAATACTGGTATTCTTACTGTAATTACAGTATTTCTCTAAGACTACAACTATCTCCTGTAAGTAAAAGATAGCAAAGAAAATTTTCCAGAAGAGCTGAAAAGTGCTGGTTGAAGTGTATTATGAAGTCAGATACCGATTACTGATATTTTAAAATTTATTACTTCAAGAGTCTTCTTTTTGTGAAACATGTCTCAGTAATGTGCTATTGACACAGAAACACACAGCACAGCACTGGCAATCAGTGAAGAACAGTGTTTTGGAAGGAAGGTTGTTATCATCTTTACTTGGTTACATCCAATGTTATTTCAGACTATATACCTGAAAGTAATTTACTTTTCAATTTTTTAACCTTTGACTCTAATTTAATGAGATTACTGGGATTCCCAGGGATAGCTTTCAGTCTTTAATAGGATCATGGAACTGATTTAGAAAAGATTGCAAAACAATCTTATAGAGGTAAAAATATAGAGGTAAAATTTTATTTATCTAGAACTAAATATTCTGATCTTGGTCCCCTCTGAGGGGAAAAAAATACTAAAACTCACGTAAAAGAAAGCAATATAATCAGGTTTTAGAGGTAGGATGTTGGCTATTCACGCAGGCTTTTGTCTTAGCAGAAAACTCCAAAGAGTGATCCAGGTGTTCTTTTAAACTGGGTAGGATGAATAATCTTTTAGAGGAGTCACTTTGTCTGTCTTACATTTCTTCTGTTCTCCTCTTGCTGTCAAGGAATGTAGATCAACTATTTATATTACACACCGTGACTGAAGTCAAGTCAGTTTGACTTATTACCAGACTCATGATTTTTCATCACCTTGTTTTTCATGAAGTCACTAAAACATGAAGTTGTACTAGCTTAGCCTCGACTAGATTTAATTAACATTATCTGCTCTTTGCATTAAGAAAAAATACAGAATCCTGAAGGATGGGGCTTGAAACAAAAGTGTCTTGAAACAAAAAAAATTAGGCACTGTATTAACTATATGTCTTTATTATCTATAAACAAACAAAAGATTATTTTTATTAAATGATGGATACAAGCATAAAAAAAACACCTTTAGCTTTTACGTTAAAGTGAATTTTAAATAGAAGAAAGAAAATAATCTTGGAATAGTATTATTTCTTTTTTAAAAAAATACAAGTTAAAGAACACTGAAATATGGACTGTGTTTTTTGGAGCTCTGTAGGTTTATCACATGCAGCAAACATTAGCAAATCTAATTAAAAGGTGTAAAAAGTGTTTTTTCTAATAATCTGTCTTATGATTTTCAACGATCAAATACAACAAAGAATATAAATAAAAGTTACTCTTTGACCTCCCTTTGGAGTGCAGAAGTATTATGTACAGAACATATCAGTATGCAGCTACAGCAGGCCTCATTAGTTTGCCATCTGCCATGGTGGATAAATGCTAAAATGTTGTTATTGCAAGGTTCATTGAGCAGTAAAATTATAATATATTTTTTTAAATGTATTTTAAGTAAAAATACCTTGAAAGAGAACAGCTGCCAAATGATGACAGAGGCTGTGATCCCATTAAAAAGAAAAGACATCAAGCAAACAGAAGATATTTTAAAACAATCAGGGAGCCTTAGCTCCTTGCTCATATAAGATTGCTATAATCCTGTAAGTGGCTATAGATGAGTGAGGGAATCTTTTTGATACATTCTTCAAAGTAATATTTAAATGACATACAAGATAGCATGTTATTTCTGTTCTAGTACCTCTTCATTGCCTAAGAGTTAAATTACTGGAATTGTCAGAGAATTTGTGGTTGTGTCTCATTAAATAATCATTTCTGATCTACTTGTTATCCGTTTCTGGAGGTTCCATGTGAAGAAAGTAAAGCTAATAACAGCAGGCATTTTTGTGAGTTGGGACAGTTGTCCAAAAAATGTAAATGTAAAACTGTTAGGGCAGTTCTGGAATTATTTTTAATTCAAAAGTGCAAATCCTATTTTTTCACTAACAAAAAAAAATCTTTGTTCATATGTAAATTATTCACACCCTTTGTGGCAATCCCATCTTTTAGACAAAGGTAAAACATTTTTCTTCTAAATAGCAGGGACAGCTCTATAACTGTGTTTTGTTGATTTGCCAGAAAGGAACAAATCACACACTCTGGACACTTAACTTTTCCAAGTGTTGACACAAAATCATAAAATTTTCTCAGGTAATCTATCATTAGCATGCATTAGGATAATCCTCAGAAATTTTAGAAATAAGTTGAAGAGTGAATCTCTTATGACATTTATGGAAATGCTACCTGGACAACCTTCAAAACAGAATATACAAGGGAGAAGACAGAAATAAATTTCTCCTATGCCCTTAAAAGTAAATCTAGAAAAAATATTTGTGACCAATGAGGAGGTTTCATAGTGTAGAATGTTACATAGAATGCATTCTTTCCTAACTCAAGAACTTAGACTTTGTTGTGTTTTTCATCCAAAGAAAACCAACATAGATTTATTTTGAGCCCAACATTTTGTGTTGTGATTGCATTACCTCTGTATTTCTTAAAAAACACCCCATATTATCTGCCTGACGCTGTGCATAAAGAAGAAAAAGTTAAAAATTACACTGTAAGATTACAAGTGATACTACTGGACAGAAAGAGTTAGGATAATTAATGGCCATGTTCGTGTCACTACATTCATTTCTCTATATTTTTAAAGTGCTATCATTTAACTTTGTATGTCTGGGATTACAAAAGGATATTTTTGAAATTACTATAAACAGCTAAAACTAGATGATCTCTTTACCTCAGATGTTAGAGCACGATTCAGTGCCCAGAAACATTTTGGCCACTGAAATTCTATCAGCCATGCAGTTAACTTCCAGATTTGTCTCTCAGATTATTTCTGGGTAACATTTCTTTTATTGATCTGTTTTGTCTTTTTTAAAATATGAGATCATATTAATTATTTTGCACAAAAAAATAGAAAAAAACAACAAAATTATTTTACACCAACAAAAACCAATAACCAACCAACCACAACAACAACTCCCAAAAAAACCCCACCTCAATTTTATGGCCTCCTATGCGACAAATAGTTGCTTCTCCCATTTCAGAGTAATATGCAGTTCCCTAGAGATTCTTCAACAAAATAAAATGTAATCATGGTAACAAAATGCAATAAAAATCTGAATGTTATAGAGTTAACATAACTGATTTTGATACTGGTTTTTTTTTCAACATATTGTATTTTTAGTAAACTGTTTTTGCCAAGTTATAAAGATCAGTGATAACAATGTAATAAACTTTTAGCAAAAATATACCATTTGCTATTCTTTTATGTAACAGATTTTTTCCAGATAAAAATTAAAAATATTCAAATATTCTCTGTCTGACTCCTTTCTTCTTCCTGTAGTTAGTCTGCGGTGTTCCCTACTATGTTATCATAGAATAACGGTGTCATAGTCATAGTCATAGAATATCCTGAGTTGGAAGGGACCAATGATCAAGTCCAACTTCTGACCCTGCACAGGAAAGCCCCAAGACTCACGCCACGTGCCTGAGAGCATTGTCCAAATGCTGCTTGAACTCTTGCAGCTTTGGTGCTGTGGCCACTTCCCTAGGGAACCTGTAGCAGTGCCCAACCACCCTATGAGTGAAAAGCCTTTCCCTAATAACAAACCTAAACCACTCCTGACACAACCTTATACTATTCCCTTGAGTTCTGTCACTGGTCACTACAGGAAAAAGATTGGTGCCTGCCCCTCCCCTTTGCCCAGCAAGAAAGCCATAGATCATGATGAGGTCTTCCCTCAGTCTCCTCTTCTCCAGGCTGACAGAACAAGTGACCTCAGCTGCTCTCCATCTGGCCTCCCCTCTAAACCCTTCACTATCCTCATTGCCCTCCTTTGGATACTCTCTTATAGTTTAATATATTTCTCATACTGTGGTGCCCAAAACTGCACACAGGACTTGACATGAGGCCACACCAGCACAGAGCAGAGCACCTCCATCACCTGGCTGGTGATTCTGTGCTTGGTGCACCTCAGGGCATGGCTGGCTATTTTCAGCTTCCAGGGCACACTGTTGACCCAAAATTGCCATTGATCAGGATCGCCCCCCCAGGTCCCTTTCCATGCTGCTGCCCTCCAGCATCTCACTCCCTAGTCTGTACAAACATCTAGGGCTGTCCAACCCCTGGTGCATAATCAACCCCTTGTTGAACTTCATGTGGTTGGTGATTGCCCAGCCCTCTAATTCATCAAGGTCTCTTTGCAGGGCCTCCTTGCCCTCAAGGGATTCAACAGCTCTTCCCAATTTTGTGTCATCAACAAACAGTATACCTTGTCTTCCTACATATATTTACGAAGAAAAGAACTGGGCCTGAGACAGAGCCCTGTGGAACCCCACTGGTGACTGGCTTCCAGCCTGGTGTTACCCCATTTACTCTAAACTTTTACACCTGACCTGTGAGCCAGCTGCTCAACCATCACATGATGTATTTATCTAGCTGAGTGCTGGATATTTTGTCCAGAAGGATACTGTGTCAAATGCTTTACTGTAATCCAACTTTCTTCGCTTCATCCCATAAGTGTGTTACCTTGTCATAAAAAGAAATTAAGTTAGTCAAGCAGGACTTTTAACTCAGGAAGCCATGCTGGCTGTAACCAATGGCTACCTCATCTTTCAGGTAGCCACTTTTCAATAACTTCAGAATAATCTTAGTAATTTTACCAGGCACTGAAGTAGACTGACAATCCTGCAGTTTCCCGGGTCATCCTTCTCGCCCTTCTGGAAAAATTTGCCAGCTTCCAATCAACTGGGACCTCTCCAGAATTCCAAGGTCTCATGATGACATCATCCAGCTCATTGAGTATTCTTGGATGAATCCCATCAGGCCCCATAGATTTATAGGGATCCAGATGAAATTCCACGGGTTTTTTATTTCTGTAGTTTAATCTTGTCAGAACAAGATAAAACTAGAGAAATGGTTTTAGAGTTCCACTAACTTTCTGAGGTGCTTAATGTTTATGCTTTAAGATACTGTTGTGCTATCGGAATATGGCAGAAGCTATTCTAACACTGTGAAGATTTTTAAGTAGCTTTTGGTAAATCTCATGCATAATATACATAATATGTAATATGGTCATACTGATGAAATTTAAAGTTTGATGCTGACTACTACAAATTTATTCACATGAAGTGGATTATACTAGAGTTCAGCCACATTATTGTCTGATACATTTGAATTACTTTATTTGCTTTCTAATTACATATTTGAAAATGCTAGTTTATATGTTAAACATTTTGCATTACAGTTATGTAATCTCCAGATATTAATATATAAAGGTGACATATAGAGAACAGTAGGGAATAATTTCAGATTTTAGAAACTATTTTAAGAAAGCAAAATCCTGACAAAAATAGGTTCCACTCCTCCCCTTTAGAAAGGTTTTTATTGATATAGACATTTTGGTTGGAATTAATCTCATTTAATTTCAGATATAATTAATATCTAAAAATTCCTCCTTCCTCCAAGTATTGAAAATATATGTAATACATTTTAACCAGGAAACATTGATTAATACTAATAGCAAACATCCACTCTTTGAGTGTGATTGATACAGCTGAAACTTGAGAAATAGCTTCAAACATTTGAGACAGAAAAAGTGAGCTGAAATAAATGAGCCTGAAAAATAAAGTGCACAATATATATGTCAAGGTATGTACCACATGACAACAAGACACAGTAAATTGGTAGGCAGAGGCATTTGAATGTAGGAAGTGCAACTGAAAGACAGTTAAGAATAATTATGCAGTACTGTATTCTGTATTCTCTTACTGAAAACAAACACATCTCAGCAATTTAGGTTTGTTACATTTTCAGACCATAGCTTTGCATTAAGGAAATATCTGTACCCATAATGGTAAGTATGACTGAGTAGCAATCAGAGGCAGGAGAAAATTTAAAGGGTTCACAATACAACAGCAGTTTGAGCTCCCAACCATAAACGCCAAAAAAACATTAAAACATTTTCTGCACTCAGAGAGCTGATTTTCTACATTAACAGTAATGAACAAGTTAGTCTGGAAAACACTTTATTTAAGAGTGAAAAGCTTAAAAGTAGAGCTTAAAGAAGATAAACCAGGCAACAAACAATACATAATTTCTAAAATAAAAACCTTATAGTCTTACATTGCCAAGTAATGGGTAGGCAAGCCACTCCATTCCCCTCCTACACTAACATGTCATTCACAGTCTGGGAATAGCAGGTCTTTCAATAACAAAGCTGAATGAAAGCTAATACTGATCGTATGGAGCAAGTTGCTTCCCTGTTGCTAGAAATTGCTGCTAGCCATTTTTCACTGCTCTGGCAACTATTTCTTATTCCTCTTCTGTCCACAGACTTCTGACACCATTCTCCACTAACAACAAAATTGCTTTGCAAGGCATTTTTCACATGTTGCTATTGCGAGAAGCTTTACTAGCACGTCATGCTCTATTGCCTATTCTGACCAACATCTCCATCATTCAGAGCCCCTGTTAATCTGTGGAATGGCCATCATTTACAATATCAGGATTTCTTGAACCAATGCAGGTAAATTGATTTTTGACAGCTTTAACAGGTTCAGATGTCTGAAAACTGAAACGGGAGCTGTAGATTAAAACAAACAATCTTACAGATTCATCCCTGTGGGGATTGAGTGGGCCCTATGCAGGAAATGTGGGAGGAGGTAAATTGGTTTGGAAATTTCTCTTTGCTCAAGAAACCTGTTGTGGCTAGAGAAACATACCTTGTGAGAATGTGTGAGGAAAAAACACTCTTTGTCTTTCCCTCAGAGTTTGTTTTCTTGATAAAACAGGCAACCCTTTATCTGAGGTGCAAATGAAACATTCCTTTCTCATGAGGGAAGGGAAGAGAAGGAGGGAAAAGGAAACAGCTCAGAAAGTAGAGCTGCACATTCCTAAACCTAAAATATAGTAGCATTTATTCACCTTCATGGAACAGAATACACCTAATTGATATAAAGAGAAGGTGACACTACAAATAACTGATGGAGAAGACAGAATATTGCTATTGACTTCTGTTAGACTAGTTCTTACCTACCAGTCTTATGTATTAGCTAAAAAGACTAATACTTTCCTCTGGACACTCATCACTGCAAGATGGGCTCAGGGTTGCTAACAGAACTTATCAGTATTAGGAAAGAAAATTGAACATGAGTATGATGTGACCTGCGAATTGATCTGTTCATAACTTTCCAGATACTCTATTTAATTTTTATCATCTGGAAACAGATGATTTGGTAGTTTTTTATTATGACTTATATGGAAACTACTAACTATAGTTTTGTGTTGACATAATTGTTATTTATTGGCTAGATAATTTACAGGACAATGCAATCTTAGTAGCATAAATCTTATGAGTTATTGTGACAATGCGTCATTATTTACACCAGAAGCAGTGACTTGATCTACTTACACTCACTGTAACTGTTCATGGATAATAGCATAGGATCTTTTAAAAATAGAATAAATAATAAGATGTGTCAAAGTGTAACTCATGCTTTTAATGCAGCAATACCTTAGTAATTTAACTATTTAAGTTAAAAGATGTGTGTAATATAAACCTGAAACTAAATGCACAGCGAGTTTAAATACGCAATAACTTAATTGGAAACAATAATGTCATAAAGTACAACTTTCCTTATAATTACAAAGTCACCATAGTGTCACCTGTCACTATAACATTCAGAGAAAACAAAGGTCTATCCTAAATGTTATAATGTGATAAGCTAAGAATAGAAAATGTTTTAGTAATTATTTAATAAATGATTGGGGTACTTTCTAAAAAAGTACAATGTTGTTGTTCTAGGCATTTTAAAAAACCTTAACAAACACAAAACAAACTATGGTAACTGTTTGACTGTCTCAAAGAGCTTACATTGTAATTTAAAATTAATATTTAAGAGGCATGTTCAAGAGATGAAAGACTGAGAAGGAAAAATGACATAGCTAAAGCAGAGCAACTGCTGATTGACAGTCAGCAGTGTCATGAATTCCCATTAAGTTCGGAATAGAAGCAATATGTGATAAAAGTATGGTAGCTGTCATGTCAATCTGTACCTTTTTTGTTTTCATCTGTTCTCAGATATTCTTCATGGTATTCTCAGATATTCTTCATGGTAAAGTTCTTTTGTCATCATGCTGAAGTTCTGTTGCCAGCAGAATCTGTTGTTCAGGGGGAGTAGAACCAAACAACGTTAATGAAGTATTGAGCAATCTGATCCATCTTTTAAGGGGCCAGAATCTAAGAAGGGCAATTTTTGTCTCAAGGATCACTGCAGCTTTGTAAACAATGTATGTTCTTGAAGGTGGCATGGATTTACAGAATTACTTCCTATATTGTGCAGATCACTTGCCACAGTCAGGTCTTCACAAAGGAGCAGCCACTATTTTCACAGTGTAACAGAATTTATCCCTTATCACTAAGATACAAGATGTAAATACATGTGTGCATGAAAAGCAGATCTCTTTGCAATCCATCATTGCATCATACTGACTGAAACTACACCTGACTACAGCAAACACAAAACATACCATGAACTCTCCATCGTTCCAAAGACATGAAAAAGAAAATATAAATTGCTATGCTTGAACAAATCAATACTCTTCATAAAGTTATTTTGTCAATAATGATGAAGGAGTAACGGGAGTTAACACAGAAAAACAATTTCTTACAACCTGCAATTTTGCTCAGTTTAGTTTCTGCATAAGTGTTGACAGGCACTTTAATCTTAGATTGTCCTATTCCCTTGTTAAACCTTGATACCTGCTTTGACATTTTTCTCCTTCACTGGAAGAAGAGTTTCAGATGGGTATAGTTTCATAATTTCAAGCTTGTTACTGTAGATAGACTTTACAATTGATTTGGTTACTGTAAGGAAAATAAACATCCTTTTGTGAGGTAGCAGGAGAGGGCAAGAAAAGAAGGAAAAAGAATGGGTTGGAAGCTTCTTAATTGCAAACTCCACCAACAAGTATTTTATCTTTGATTGAAAGGTAAATGTATAATAGTAGCAAGGCAAAGTTTGAAAGAAAAGGTCATATCTTTCATTAGTCTAAACAATATATCTTCCAAAAACCAGCTAGGCTTCCCAGCCTACTAGCCCTTCCAAGTCTAATAAACAGGCCAGAATCTTGAAACTAAATCCTGAGGGGAGAAAACAACCTGTATATTATTATTGTCTTTCTGATTCATGGGGCAATATGAAATTTTCTTTTATGCTTCAGCAGTTTTTAATTTTGCTCTTTCAATTTTCTAAATTGTATTTAATATTACTATGCTCCATGCTGTTTACTGTGCATATTCCCTCTGTTAACTATTCAGGTTTGTAACTTGGTGGTTATTTGGTTTGTTTGTTTGTTTTAATATTTGGCTTGTGGCAACCTTAGAAAAATCACGGTACTGAGATTCTGTCATTGTCAGTAAAGGGTTGTGTTTGTCATTATCACTTCTGAAATTTAGAAATTACATTGAAATACATAATGTTGTGTTTCTGTTGCATATTTTAATGGAGATATGTTACATGTCTATCACTATATGTGGTAGGTATATATGTCTTCGTCATATTCTTTACTGAAAGTCTATTTTTTTCAGGAGGTATAACACAAAAATGACACTAGTTGCAGATAATAATTCAAATCCAGAAGCAGATATCTCTGTCACAGCCCATAACATTGATGAGTTGAGTCTGTTGCAAAATACTGTGGTATGACCAGACCATATTCCTTCACTTTTAAAATCCAGAAATGATTTTTGTTCTGAATGTCCTCATTTTACATCTTTTTCTTTTCTTTTTTTTTTTTTAAACACAACTCAGGTTGTGGGGTTTTACGTTTATCAAAGGAAATATGTTCTTTGTAAAAGACAAAAATAATCTGATAGCTGTACTGTCCATTAAATAATACATGTGCCACATGAGATTAAAACAAAGAGTTCTCAGAATGAAATTCAGATTTTGATCTAAACATAAAGAGTTTCTGACACCATTTTATCAAACTAACTCTTTGGAGTCCTGGTGGGCAAACATGATTTTTCTTTTTGTCAATATTGATCTCTAAACAACAGAAATGTTGTACTTACAGACAAGTAACAAAAAATTAACCAAACTCATCTATAAAAAGGAAAAAAGAAATAGATATCTCTGTTCGTTTGTTTTACTGGTGGTCACAATAGAGGATGTGAATGGATGAATCACAGCTAATGAGTTAACACACAGAATCTCACTGCAGCAGAAAATAAATGCTTCTATATGGTTTATAATTAAAATTAAAAAAAATCACCAAGATATTCAAAGTGAAAAATGACACCAAATAAATTATTTCAGTTAAGTTAGAGGCTGAAAAAAATAAGAATTGTGAATTAACTAATTAGGATTTAATGAGTAGCAATGGCCTTGTACCCAAACAAAAGTATACTAAAATAGTGTAACCACCAATGGTACATAAATATTTTGTAATACAGTGAATGGCTTAGGCAGACACAATCCAAACACATTTTACATGAGTGGTTTGGCAATCAAGTTTTAAAATACCATATTTTGTCTTGGTTTATGTAACCAAAACCTTAAGGTTCCATTGCAAAGAATATACGGTTTTTCTCAGGTACTAATGGTTTAAGGAATGCATCCACATATAATGTCAGAATGCTTTTGCATAGCTACCTAGAAAGGCTGAGATGCAAACCCAGAATTTAACTCACATAATGAGGCTGATCATCACAATTTTCAAGAAAGCTAGGGAGACAATTATGCTATAGGAAATCTTCTAAAGATTTTCTATGAGTTGCAAAGATTTTCTATGTATTTCTTCCCTGTTTCTTTCTGGAGGAGTGTTTGCTGCTTAGCTTTTTGAGGTACACATATGAAACATGCTATTTCCTGAAGCCCTGAATTTAAAGAAATGTGTTTTATGCATAATTTTGTTTATGTAAACCATCAGATACCAAGATTTAAAAATTAAACATTAAAATTCATATAACAATTTATGAATCAAAATTATGATCACAGCATAATACATAAATGATATTTGCATCATTATTAAGAAATCTGATAATTATAATGAGATTCAAAAGTAACAAATATAATGATTAATATTTGATTATTAGATTGTCCCATTTCAGTTTGTGTTTAGAATCAGAGTGATATACATTAGGAGCAATTGATAGCAAATATATTTATAGCTATGCTTCATGTTTCAGCCACAAAACTAGTCATTTGGATCCTGTTGAATGAACTACCAGACTAATGGGTTACACAGGTAAATCTTCTATTGAGTCAGATGCTTAAAAACGTCAGTTTCTCAATTAATAAATGAGCACACAGATTTGAATTATGCCACAAGCAATTCAAGCCCTTTTATCTGCAAAGTATCCAGTTATATTGTTTCATTCTGAAGTAATTGTAGTATAAACTAGCACCTGGCTTATTTAACTGAGTGTAATTAAACTCAAATGATACTGTTTTGCTTTTTTTAATGAAGAACTGTATCATTTACTCTTCAAAATTTTATTGCTCTCTGCTAAGCAAATTTATTAATAAAATAGCAAGATACTCCCGAATAGTCAGAGGGCGTTGCATTTTTAAGAATTGATTTCTCAGTCTCAAATTTAATATTAATTTTTGTGTTGTTGATTGTTAAGCTTTGTTTACACATGCCAAACATAGTTTGACTATTAAGAAACATCACTCAACTTCCAACTGATCTTGTCCATTTTTTCTCTCTGCAGTATTATGCTTTCACAACTGTATGTCCTCTGTTACCAATAAAAATAGCTGTGTTCTTGAATAATTAAAAGAAACAGAAATAAAAATGCTTGCATATTTTGTGTTCTAGTGAATTGGAGTTTGGAGCCACAGATATTCATTTAACACAAATTCATAATCTCTTTTATTCTATGGCACTCAAAGATTCAATCGACAAACAGATCAGATGTCATATTTAGCAGTACTGCTTATCAGAGAGGTTTCCGTAAAGTGATTTTTTTTAAAAATGTTTTACTCATTGCTATTTTACTCTCCTTGTGCCAATTAAGGGAAAATAAGATGAGTTTAAAATAATATCTATTCATTCTATCGAAGCACGCACTACTTAAAAGAAAATCTCAAAAGCCCACTCACTGATGCAACACATTTTCATGTATGCTGAGTTGAAAAGAGAGTATCTCACCTTTCAAAAATGAAATAAATATTTAAATCAGATAAATATTCAGAGGAAAGCAATCTCTTCAGTCATTATTTTAACCAAATATTACATTCAAAGTATACCTTCCTTTTTTTGCTTTTCATTTCAGTTGATACATCTTACCTTCTAACACTTCTTGTGCAGTTTTAATCTGTATTCTTGTTCTTGTTTTTGCTAAAGCGGAAAGTCCAGGGACTATTGCTATATATGCTCAGATATTTTAAAATGTGAAACTTTAGCACTTTTTCCTTTATTACTGCTACTTACCCATAGGGTTGTGCCTTAAGTGTCCCTTGTATGACATAACCATGAAGTTTCTGTCTGTCCTAAGACTATAGGTTTGGTAGCAGATTGAATAATTCATTGATCCTGAAGCCAGCATCTCCTCCTGTTCATTATTTTTGTCATAATTGCTGCAAATCCATGCCAAAGCCACTTCCCCATGTTACATTCAGTCCACAACCTTTTTCCCCCCACAACTTCAAAATATTTTCTGAAGCAACACTTAGCCATTAGTAGCAAGTGGCTTAAGGACTTTATGTATTTCCTTCTACAACACTTGAAATTTGTCTGTATTTCACTAGATTCACATTAAGTGAATATTCTACAAATTAAACAAATGGAAAATGAGAAATGAATCTGTGCTGGAGGTAGAAGTTTGAAAACATGCAGAGATGAGAATTTATTGCAACTGCAACATTTTATGGCAAGGGCAAGCAAAGTCGGGATAAGAAGTTATAACAAATAATTTGGATAAGCAAACTTCAATATATTTTTTGTGATAGATAAGGAAACAAAAACAACTATTTAGATACTTCAGAGAAAAAGAGAAGATAAAAGGAAAGGTAAAGGCTCTAATTATCAGAAAAGAAATACATTGGAGGGCATAAAAAGTAGAATTTGTAAGTACTTGCTCTGCTTCAGTTCACTCAAAAGGACTCTTGTGTAAAATGATTAATTATGCTGGGAGTAGATGAACAACATAAGAGAACAGACATCAACACTCTTAAAGAGCAAATGAGCAAATACCTGGACCAAATTAAAGTTTTGAATCTGTAGGGTCAGATTAAATCCCCCAGAGAGTGCTAAAGGAATTAGTCAATGAACTTTCGTAGCCAATGGCAAGTGCTTTTACAAAACTCCAAGGAGATCCTAGAACTGCAGATTAGTAGCTTCACATCAATTATAGGGAAAATATCAGCTAAACAGAGATGTAACATGAATAAAAGTAACTATTATAAGAGCTAAAATGATGTTTAAGGCACAGAGCAAAACAAATGTTAGAGTTTAAAATGAGTTTACAAATTAGACAGAAGAAGAGCCATAAAGATTATTTCTCTAGCCTAATAAGCTTATTTCCTAGGAATGTACGCACAATCTAGGTTGCTTTTCTCTGCCCCCTTTTTTTTTTCTGTCTCAGTTATTCATAATTTAGCATTTTACTCTCATCAGCTTTTACTCAATCTGTGTTGATCATTATTATAAAATATATTGTATGGTAAAAGAAACAATGCAGCAAAAATAGAAAACCAAAACAAAGACTCACAGGGGCTTAAGGATGAACAGATAGACAAACGCCAGGTTTTATTTGCTTCTCAACAGTATTAGGTGTTCTGAGAAGATGTCAGTATCCAAATTAGTATCACGTAGTTGAATTATTGAATCACTGAGAACAAAAACATTAGAGACTTTTCAGGTTGTAATGCCGTAGGAGTAGACTCACAATATCAAGAGTGGAACAGATCCTGTAAAAGATGGGCCACTACAGAAGATGAAGAAACCAATCAAAGCATTTTGTAAAACTGTATTATAACATGAGGTTTATTGCTGTGTTCCCCTTTCTCCCAGGCCCCTGGAAAGCCACCTCTTACCTTCCTAATTAGTATGCAAGCCCCAGTCAGGTTGTGTGAAACCCTCTCTGATTGGTCCTTTGCATCTGTCCCCTTTTACCCTGGCTGTGAGGCCTATAAAAGACCTGGCCAGGTGAATAAATTTCTCTTTCTGCTTCCTGTCCTTGGAGTGTATGTGTCCTCCTTACTGAGACCTTGGGAGGACCCTGTGGCCCGGCCACCTGGCCACATGGAGAGGGACAGGGGAGGGGGAGCGGACCCCCTCAGCTGGGATATAATGCCATGTACTGTGAAAGCCAAGTACTGTTTTTCTCTGGCCAACAAGATCCAAGCTCTGAAGGTAAGTGTTAAGAGCAACAATTTGGTTTTGTCACTGCATATGCTTCTTTCATAGTCAAGCACAGGCTAGATTCTAGAATAAAGAATGTATTGATTGAATTCAGGGATTTTGCAGGGAATTGATCTTTAAAACACTTTATTTATTGGGAAATTGATTTTGTCACATAGATGGGACACTTGCTTGAATGGCATATATGAAGGGCATAGACAGCCTGTAGGATTGTGTCAGAGAACAAAGGCAGAAATACGAAAGAGCAGGTAGCAATATTTGAATGCAAATAAGAAGGCTGGAAGATTGCCTATCAGAAAAAGTGTTGCACTGGGTATTTAGACCAATTGTAGAGAGCAGATCAATTTTGAAAAAGGAGCAGATGGATTTTTGGTTGACATGAGAGGAGAGCTGTCAAAGTACCAGCTGTGGTTGAGAAGGAAGGACAACCAATTAATTGTCTGTGCCCTTTTTTTGCAGATGTCAAGTTCTGCTATCCATTATTAACAGAGGCTCAGTTCCCAGAGAATCCACAGAGGAGGGTAGTCTTTAAAAAAGTTAATCTGTACTATATCTGGTTCAAGAAGAGAGCAGTTGTCTTACCCAAATATGTGGAGACAAATAGAGAATGAATGGTGAGCTGGACTGTATGAATCTTTACTATTTCCCAAAGGACATTGGATAATTAAGTTGCAGTTTAATTAAGCTCCATTATTCATATCTTGTCTTTCTTTCTGAATTTTCAATGTATGCATGTTTTCTAGGAAAACATGAGACAAAATACTAGCTTAACATCCTGCTTTGCAGAGTCTTTGGACTGGACGTCACCTTGAAGACAGAAGTTCTCTATCAACCTGCACCTCAGGAAGTCTTCCATCATCCCCACATCACCATAGGCGGATCAGAGCTTAAGTCAGTCCAGCAGTTCAGCTATCTGGGAAGTATCATTTCTTCAGATGGTAAGATTGACAAAGAGATAGACAACAGGTTAGCAAAGGCATACAGAGCTTTTGGAATACTCTGTAAAAGTCTGGCACAATAAACACCTGAAGAAAAGGACCAAGATTAGTGTCTACAGAGCCATTGTATTGTCTACTCTTCTATATTGGTCTGAATCATGGGTCATCTACCACCACCACCTGCGACTCCTCGAGCGCTTCCATCAGCGCTGCCTCCGTACAATCCTAAACATCCACTGGTCTGATTACCTGTCTAATGTGTCTGTCCTTGAACAGGCAGAGATCACCAGTATTGAGGTTGTGCTGCCGAAAACGCAGCTGCACTGGGCAGGGCACATCTCCAGGGTGGGGGATCACCGCCTCCCTAAGATTGAGCTCTCTGGGGAACTCAGCTGCCGCAAGAGAGGAGCCCCAAAGAGGAGATACAAGGACTCCCTGAAACAACATCTCAGCCTTGGCCATATTGACCACCATCAATGGTGCACTCTGACCTCCAATCGGAAGAAATGGAGACACATCATCCATAATGCTGCTGCTTCCTTTGGGAACACATGCAGAAACAGCCTGGAGGAAAAAAGGCAACGCAGGAAGAACCGGGCTTCGCCAGCAGCACCGATGGAGTCTTTCCGCTGTGCCTTTTTTACTGATCAGACTTGCCTATCTCATATTGGCCTTTTTAGCCACCAGCATGCTTGTAGCAAGCATGGGTAGAACCCTTGCATATCTTCATTCACGAAGCCTAGCCATGATGATGATTATGACAGGATGAGTGGGAGTCATCAACTTGGGGATTTGGGACACATGTGAAAGAATACTTGAGGATTGCACTACAGTTATTATGGGATGTTTAGAGGAGGGTAAAAAAAGGAATCTGGGTTGGGGGAAGAACAAACATGGGAAAACAGAGGACTGAGGGTATAAAAGGGGATGGCTGCAGCTGATCAGCATGCGTGTCTGTCCACACTCCATGCCTGAGCAGAAGTCTCTCCCAACATCATATTAAATTTCAAATCTAGTTATTTTTCTGGTCAAAGACCTCTCTCTTCTGTGTGCACATGTATGTATACTGCCAGATGCTGACATCAGACCAGTGATCAGAGGCCTGAGTGTTGGTGATGCCGTCACCTGGAATGAGAGCAGATGTGAAAGGAAGCATGTGAACACTGGCAAAGATCAGGCTGGACTGGCCATCATGTAGATGGTATGTTCTGGTAGCCAGGGAAAGTGCATTTTCTCCAAGCCTGAGACCACAGGGGAGGCTGCTTATTGGAAGGACAAAGGGAGTCCTGGCCAGCTGCTGGAGAAACTGTGGAGTCCTGTGTGTGTGTGTGTGTATGAGCATGTGTGTCCCTAGATGTGAATTACCTCATAAGAGCAAGGATCTGGGCTCCTGGACAGACTGCACACCCAGGCCAGCCAATGGGAGATCCACCACGTGTGTATCTCTGTGTGTGACCCTCTGGCCCTGGGTGTTTATATGTGCAGGAGTTTGCTACTGGAGTGACCAGGATAAAAGAAGTAGATACTGATTCAACTGGGTGTCTGAGCCAAAATGCCGGAAGGTTCCACATCATACATATTCATATGCATGTACATACACATATATGCATTTTTATATTTAGATATACATAAAAATATTTATGTACATGTATATATACATATATATATTTCCCATTAAAGGACCTTCCTTGAGTTCAGGCAGAGACAGGATCAGCATGAAGCCACTTGTGCTCTTTGTGTCGACGTGAGTTGAGGGTGTCTTTCTGCGTTGATCAACATGGCTGAAGTCTGGCCATGTATATATGCAATTATTTTATGTAGATGGTGTGTGCATGCCCAGTCTTGCTGCTGGTTGGACCTCTATGTATGGAGCTGCAGCAACTACCCCTCTGCCAGACTGCTGGATTTGATCTCCCACTAACGAACCTCTAGCACCAAATATGGTCCAGGATTTGCAAGAAGAGGGAAACATGAACATCAGTGCACTGTGGACAACTGATTTTCCAAATCTAACTCCTTTATAAGTTACCAATTGTCCATAATGAGACTATGATTTTTTCAGATCTTTGTTACATTTGAAAACTATTTAAACTTTAAAATGAACACATTTCAAATTTTAAAGTTTATCACTATATTTTTATCTGTTTCTTTATAGAATAATAGAGCCTTCAATGGCTGTCACTGAACTCCTTTAAAGTGGAATTAATTTTGCCACATTTTTTTACATCATAAAATAAAACTGAGGACATGAGATTAATTTTCTACCAAGACTCACACCACCAAAATATTTTCATAAATGAGAATAAAATAAGATAGTGTGGATACACTCAAATAGAATTAATAAGTGATTACACTGTGATGGCACTTTAAGCATATTTTTGTCTCTACTCACTCAGATACAATTATTATAATACTTATTGTTAAAATCATATTTAATTTTATTTTCATGTCTTAGAGACCATTGCTCTGATTGTATATGACTTCTGAGTTAACCCAGTAATAAGACTCAAGTTTAAAGCATTTTTTTTCTTTATGTTCTTAGGAATATAAAATACTATCAGTTCAAAAACCAGTTAAATTTTCTACCTGAGTACATCTACTCAGTGATCACTTATCTACTGAGTGAGTGGGGTGGCTTTATTGATGCGATTTTAATGAAGTTATTCCACAGGAGCTGAAGTTTGCTACAGAACTAAAACTCGCTCCTTCGCTATGATTCATGTGGTCCTTCACTGAGAAGGACTTAGAAGTTCCATTCTAGTTTATTTCTTTGTTTTAAAAATCACATTCAATTCTTGATGTTAAACATAACACAACACCAACCACACAGTACAAAACACTGCTCAAAAAATAAAACACAAACAGGCAGAAAAATATCCTTCTTCCCCTGAACCCAACCAAGCAAACTAACCAGCCAAAAAAGAAGAAAACAAACTAAACAAACCCAAACAGAATCCCCAGGCCCTATTTTACAAATATACCAGGATTGACTAATAGCGTCAAAACCAAAATACCAATTGGGGTTTTTTTTGTCATTTAGAGTATATTATCTGAATTGACAGATAATATACAGATAATATAAGAGACACCACATTTTCTCCAAAGGTTACGAGAATTTTCACAATATTCATTTCATTGTGAGGAAAAGGAAGACATATTTATTCTTTTAGTTCACTTGACATTCTCATGGAGCAGCAGGAGAGGGCTGCTCCAGTAAGGCTGGAGAGCCAGGAGCCAAGTGTGACAGCTAAGCAAGCAGGGCAGTGCCCTCATCAGCAGCAACACAGATCCACAGCACTGAAAAAGAGGAGAGGGGGTCTGGTGATGACAACCAGGATAGCTCTCTGATTGCCTTACAGGACTGCAGCAATGAGGCCCAAGATCAAAACAAGTACTTATGTCAACATATCAGAATCACCATTCAAGCTCAAAGGAGAGGCTACAAAGGAGATTGTTACACTCAAGGCCATGGCAGACATTTTGGAGAGAAAATAAGATGAAATTGAATTTCAGCATCCACTCAGGAGCTGTCATAAAGGGATATACCACTCCAAGGAAACCTAAGAACTCACAATTTCTGCTCTCTCAAAAATCTGGGGATCAGTTACTGGTGTGATACAGCCATGTCCTTAAAGCTTTTGTTGATAGGAAACTTCCTGCAGGTTCATTTGTAAATACTAAAATAGTTCATTTGCACTGGGAAGAAATCAAAGGGCCTCTACATATCCCTTGGATATCTGCAATGAGAGTTGCACTCACTGGGAGTTTCAATCAAAATACTGTTGCTTATTTCCCTAGATCCACTGGGGAAATCTTTCTTTCACAACAGAATGATTTGGAGATAGAAGAGAGGCTTCTGTGAAGAAGGGAATGATGGATGATAGACTTTCTTTTATTATTGCATTTTTTCTTATTAACTTCATTAGTAAGAAATTTTTAAATAAAATTTTATCTATTCTTGTGTCATTTTCACCCTAAGACCACTGTATTTGAGTCCAACTAACTTAAAGAATGTGTATCTTTGGAGTAATATTTGTCCATCATCTGGTTCACATTTAGGGAAATGAGGGGTTGAGTTGTCAGGAGTACTGTGAAGCCTTGGGCTCATGAATTGGTATGTTCGTGGGGAATTATTTAATATATTGTTATGTTTTCTCACATACTGACCAAGAACAAATTTTTCATTAGGTACTCTGGGAGAAGGAAACAAAGAGGCAAATCATATCTCTGGACAATTCCCAAAACTTTTTTCAGACACTATTATGTGTAGAAAAGAGAGAAATTCATCATTTATGGTTAATTTCTTTATGTTTAAACCAACTATTTTAACTGGATTTGTCATATAATATGAAAACAAGGAGTTGGATTCAGTTAAGATAATGTAGAGAACTTCCCATGAGGTGTTTTTATGTTGAGTCTTCATAGCCTTAGAGTAATGATTACAAGATTTAGTGCAGAGATGCATTTGCATTAAAGAGTATTATGGTATAATTTTCATCATGCATATGGAGATGTATCTGTGAACATGAAACTGTAATTTGTCATGGTGTATGTTATGTGCATGTTGAAAATTTATATGCATAGTTAAATAAACCGTTCAAAGCAGATCATGGCAAAATTGTTCAGCAATGTGTGGTGTATAAACAGTATTGTCATAATCTTTTATGACCTCATGTGTTTGAAGTGGATACACAGTCTTTATGCTCCTTTACAAGATGCATCATCTTGGGAAGAAAGATTTTCACTGCTTAGTGAAGTACCATTGTCAGCAAAGGGCTAACAGCAAATAGTATAGTGATTTGTGGATTACTCAGGTTCTTTTTTAGTGTCAGTAGATGAACAGCTGTTTCCTATGCATACTAAAGTTCAGCCAAAAGGATTTGTCAAGCAAATCAGCTGACAGAATATTCCAGTAGCTGATTCTCAAGGCAAGAAAAATGCGCAAGTGAGCTGTGCTGGATGCTAAGTGTTTAGGAAAGAACTGGAATAAACTAATCATCATTATGCAAATTGGAGGGAAGAAAATGCTGATACTGTAGTAGCCAAGTTAGGAATGACGGTGAAATGATTTCTTTTTTCCAATGAGCTTTTTCATCATGAATTTTACAGCTTTCAGGAAAAGATAGATATGATGTTACTGTACGGGAAAAGATATATTTGTGCTGCTGAAGAGCCAATAATATCAATTCTTGAAAATATTTACCTAGGAAAATATTGCTGTGTTCATAGTTCTATGTGCAGTAAATAAGACCCACTTCTGCAACAACAGAATTGATATTGGTCATAGGAGCAAAATATAAATCTGGACGACATCAGTATGCAACTGGATTCATAATGCAATAACTTTTTTTAATGTCTATGAATATTCCAAAATGTGAAAGCTACATCTCAATTAAGTATAATTATCAACAAAGCCAAAGGAATACAATCAATTTAAAATATGTTAGAAATTAAAGGTCAAATCCCAAAGTACTTCCAGCATCAAAAATCACAGCGGACCATGGGTAGAGGGAACTTAGCAATGGTAAAGCCAGCAGAATCAATACTCAAAATAGACATGAAGGTGAAGACAGATTCATCCTAGTCTTCTAAAATGATAAGGCTGTGGAGTGGTAAAATAAAATAATTGCCACCCTGAAAATTTTTTGTGGTATAGTCATACAAAGATGTTTGGCTATGAAGCTGAGAAAATTGACTTCAAGTGAAATCGCTGTCAAACTATGCAACAAAGTAAAACAGAGATTCAATTTGTTAGAGAAGGTGCTTTTAATTATTATTTACGTGACACCACAGGGATGTAGTAATTACAACAGATGCCAGATTAAGTCCCCAGATCATATGTGGGAACTAATTTGTAATCCAAGTTTTACTTAAGGTAATAACAGTTGCAGGAAAAAATCTTTGGGTTTACCAGAACATCAAGGGAGTAATAAACTTTATTGACTATGGGTTTGGGGTTTTTTTGTTTGTTTGTCTGTTTTTGTTTGTTTGGTGTTTGGGTTTTTTGTTTGTTTGTTTGTTTGTTTTAATTCCTGGCAGCGTTGTCTTCTGATTCCTATTTGCTTTATTCTGAGAGAGAGGTTTTTGTTTGGTTGGTTGGGGCTTTTTAAATGTTTTTATTCATGTTTGCCAAGACACATTCATTTGAACATAACTAGCCCATCCATGCCCTAAATTTTTGCGTTTACTTTATTGCTTTGATGGCAGCTGTATCTATAATTACTCAAAATTAATGTATTCAATGCATAAACCCACACCTCCTGTGCAAAACATTCCTGACAATAAATGATCAGTTTCTTGTATGCATTAAATATTTATAAATCCATTTGATTAAACATATCTTCTTTGTTATTAGAGAGAAAAACAAACAAACAAGATTATGTGGCCACAGATTAGGCATATGCATTTAAAAATTCAAGCAAGTAATTGTTTTTCTTTTATTTAATTTTTTTCTTGCTATCAAAAACACATGAATAAAATACTCTAAGCCAAAACAATATCTTCAATCAATTATATTGCACAAAATTATAATCTAGAAGTAACATTACTGAAATAACTTCAGAAAAGTTATCTGTAATGATCTGTAGTGATAGGAATATGCAATGCAGGACTAATCAAAGCATATTGAATACAAATAATAAAGGTCATACTAGCAAAGGCTGGTTTTAATAAGTTAATACTAGTATTTTATTATACCTCTATTTAAACACCTACAGAAACAGACCTACAGCAGTGACTTTCAAAAGTATTTGGTATTCTGAAATTGAATTAATTTTAGTATTTTAAAATCATGTCTAGAGTCACCAATCTGTTTGGTCATCAGCTATGTGGGTACACAAGAAACCCTAAGTATCTTTCCATGGCTAGTAAATATGGAGTATTCACAGGAGGCTTGGACAAGTTAGGGATAACAGACAAAGCAAGACAACCTAGATTGTCTCAAAGGATGTTAGATATCCTGCATGAAGGCAGTTGAACTGACCTCTAGAACTTAAGCTGTGTAAATTGTTCTTCAGATATTGAAAAAAAGAAAAAAAGAGTAAACTCTTTTATACAAGCAACATTCACAACTAAAATACTCAGCATTTCTGGACCATTTGGCTAGATCTTTATTTATAGAAAGGAAAAGTACTTTCAGCAAGCACTTTACTTTCTTCCACCCTCACTATGACCTGTTTCTGTGGAACGCCTTTTAATATTTGTGTGGGCGTGTGTGTGTATGTGTTTGAATACTTGAGTTTAAATAAACATACTAAAAACTTGACTGGAAGAGGGGAATCAAGAGGTCATACTAAGGGATAAGGATGAGAAGTTGTCTGCAAATATTTGTAGTGCATGCATTTAGAAAATGTATACATTCTCAAAGTAGATCCTAGAGGCAAAATTAAGAAAATGGGATAAAAATGAGTAGTGAAAAAAACTGAATATTAAGGTGAAGCCTTCAAGAAAACTATGTTCTGTTACTCTGATGAACAACTGAATAAATTCTCTAGAAATGGAGAAATTTTGCAACACTTGAGTCGGCTAAAGTGAGACTGGAGTAAATACTTGTGTGATAATTTGGTGTAGAACCTTACTAGTTGACCTAATGATTTTTTTCTCATTTCTAATATTTGTCTCCATGGAAGGTTAATTAATTATAGTGAATTCCTATGCATCATTTTTTATTATTTTACTTTTAATTAATGTAACTGTATTATTGACTGTGTACATGCTTTTCATTTTTCCATTAAATAATCCCTATTTACCTTTAATGTAAAGATTTTTTTTCCTAAGAGACTCAGCAGTATTCTGATACATCTGCATTTGTTTTCTGTTTGATTATACAAGATGCAGATAATCCTTGACCCATGGAATTTAGGAAGATAGTAACAAAGGTATATGCATCAGTCAGGACTGTATAGAAATCAAATATTCTGCTGGTCAATAGGAAAAACACTACTAAATCCTGTAGGATTAGGCAACTATTATTTTATCTCAGCATCACTTTTCATTATTCTAATGTGAAAAACAGATAAAACATTCATATGACTGTGCAAATGAATACATTTAGAACAATATTATGTATCTACTTTTAACAGATAAAAATATATTTTCTTTTTTGCAAAACTGGTGCATGGATATATGTGCCCAGTATCAGTTTTGAATATATAGGTAATTATTCCTATAATCTCTTTTCAGTGCAAATTAGATTATTTGTTTCTATCTCATCAGGATTAAATTCTAAGACCTTCTTTCAAATATTGCTTTGAAAGATGATGATGTAGAGCTAAACAAATCATTCTTTTATCTCTAAAATAGCTGTGAAGTACATGGTACAACATATGGTACCTCACATTCAAGACTGCATGAAATTTATCTGCTTTTCTATCGCAACACCTTTTTTTTAAAATAGAATTTTTATTTAAAAACAAACAAACAACAACAATAAAAGTGTGGGTTTATTTCCTTTCTGATTTTTTTTTCCCTATTCCTTTAAGATTGGAATTTCTGGATAGTTATGATCTGGAAAATAGTCTGAAATGTCATAGCACATGAATTTGATTAATCAAGTTGTTTATCTTAGCTATTTATAAGGACCAGAATGCAAAGTTTCTCTTACTGTAATTCAGTGGTACTGGCTCAAGTATTTCTGTAAGAGTACACTGGGTTGTTTAAGGTGAAGAACAGTATAGAATTCGAAGTAAAGGTTACCCTGTATTTATATTAGTATTTGTGGGTGTTGCAGCTTAATGATCCTGCTCTTTACTGATGACTTTTATTAATGAAGTCAAAAGCAAGGTTCCCAGTGCCTTTATAGGTCAGGGTATTTATTAGGTATTTATTTCTTATGGATAACTTAAATTCACAGAAAAGTTGACCAACTATTTAAGATTGTGATCTTTCCTGGATTCAGTAATAGTTTATAATAATTATCTTTTACCTTGTTTTACACAGTATTTCTTTTTTTCACAGTCTCACACAATGGTTGAGGTTGGAAGGGTCCTCTGGAAATTATCTGGTCCAACCCATCCTGCTCAAGTCAGTTGCCCAGGACCATGTCCATCTAGGTTTTGAATATTTCCACAGATGGAGACTTCAAATGTTCTTTTGGCAACCTGTGCTGGCATCCAGTGACCCTCACAGTAAAAAAGGGTTTCCTGTTGTTCAGATGAAACCTCCTGTGCTTCATCTTGTGCCCATTGTCTGTGACCATGTCACTGTGAACCACTGAAAAGATCCTGGACATGTTTTCTCTGTACCCTTCCTTCAGGTATTTATATACATTCATAAGATATCCCTTTCAATTCTTTTGGCTAAACAGTTCAAGCTTTCTCATTCTTTCCTCATATGTGAGGTGCTTCAGTCCCTTAATCATCCTTCTCACAGAAGAATGGATCCCAGAACAGGACTCAATACTCCAAGTGTGGCCTCACCAGTGCTGAATAAAAAAAAAAAAAAAGGCAGGAATGCATGACCTCAAATCACAGGCAGTACTTTATCTAATGTAGCCAAGGGTGTTATAAGCCTTCCTTGTGGTAAAGGCACACTTCTGGCTCAGGTTCAACTTTGTGTCCACCAGGACCACCATACTCTGTTCTGTCAAGCCGCTTTCTGGAGGAATGGCCCTTAAGATATACTGGTGCATGATGTTGTTCCTCTCCACATTCAGGACTTTACACTTCTTGTTGAACTTCATGAAGTGTTGGAACACACTTTTTTCCTCTTTTCCATGATTTTTTTTTTCCATTGTTGCAAGTTATACACAAGTGCAAAAGACAAAATAAGTGAACGGTATTGGAAAATTATAATTTAAGGTATATGAGAGGGAACCTACATAGTGAATAGTGTAAGTGGATGCAGACGTTTGTAATGACAAAGCATGATGTTATTAAAAACCCCTATAGAGTTCTGAAACCTGAAAGAATCAGTGGAAGTTTTTACTGAAATTCTGTGGAAGAGATGAAGGAAGTTGATAACTGAGTACTGTTCTGATGGAGAAGAAGATGGTCAGAATATGCAGTACTGAATGTGCAGTAAATGACAGCCTACTCCATCTTGCTTTATCAATAATTGTTATAGTTTCAAAATTTTGGGTGAATTTTTCACACCGACTATAGCTAGGTATGGGGAAGGCTAGGAAAAGATAAGCAAAAATCAGGGGTTCATTGTTTTCTAGCTTAGACTCTAATGGCTTCTCCACTTGAAAGCTAATAGGTCTCTCTGAAAAAGAGTGGGATCTTCCTTTGTTTCTTTTGCCTATGTCCTGAAGCAGTGGGGGAAGCTCAGTTCTTTATCTGGATAAGTTTTGCTGACACACTAACAAAAGGCAGGAGGTAAAAGAAAAAAAGAAAAAAAAAGGTGGGGGGGAGTAGCTGGCTAGATCTGTTCTGGATTTTTTGCTTGGGCAGTGTTTTTCCTATTTTTGTTCGGGGACCTGTGTGGCCACATGTGCTTTTTCTGAAGCTGTGCTGTCTCACTTTGGATGGGCTTTGTCTAGCTCAATAGGGCAGTAGTGTCCTATTGACAACTTCACCCCTGCTCCCTGCTGACAGGAGGGTCCTAGCTCTTCCCCTTGCTGACTCAGACCTTGGGGGCTGCCTGTGCCAAAGCCAGACAGTAGCAGCATGAGTTTGTGGGTGCCTCTGATGGGAGAACCACTCCTTTCCCCTTATTTTTTCCCCATGCTAGCATCACCTTAGGAAGATTCCTAAGTTTCCTTGACAGACATTTTTTTGTGTGCTGTTTTGTTTGTTTGTTTTGTGGTTTTATTCGGGTTTTTTTGTTGGTTTTGGTTTGGTTTTTTTTTTCTGTTTGTTTGCTTGGTTTGGTTTGGTTTGGTTTGGTTTTTTAAACTGAGACAGTAGTACTTGTTTTTCTTTCACTAGGAAAGTTTAAGTGCAAGAGTGGAAGACTCTCAGCAAGCACGGCCTTTTCTTATCGCTCAGCAGTCACCATTTATTTCTTTGGGAAATAAAGAAAAAACAGTAGAAAACAGGATTATTTTGTGTTAAGTTCTAATATCACCCATATATGAAAATCTGTATTAAAAAGTCAACACATACAAACACTTGTTGAAGATACAATGTTCAAGAGAGATTATTATAGATTGAGTCTATTTTTATTTTTTTTGTCCCAATCTATGTGGCCTAACTCATAATTCAAGTTAATAGTTTCAAATGCAGTGGTTGGTCTATAAATCCTAATATTCTCCAAAGTATTAAGCATATAAACTGTGTTGCTAAAACCTGAATCACTGTTTCTTTAATATCTGAGATTATTTTTATAGAAAGAAGTTTTGGATGGATTTTCACTTTCTCTGTTGCACATACAGTTATATTTTAGCTCATATAAAGTATTTAAGGAATTCTTATGTTGAAATGTTAAAAAGATAAAGAATTGTATTTCAGGCAATTGTTTTTAAAATCATGACTTGTTCTTGTGGATTTAAATATGATGAGGAAATCTTGATGAGAAAAGTTACTTGATACTGAAACATGCTGGAAGGGTATTAATGGAATAAATAATGACACAACCTAACTAATTATGGATCAATTCTTAACTAATTATAGATTTTTTACTTAGTCTGAGTTGTAGACCAAGAGAGATGTGAAGAAGCTGTAAAGGTTCAAGTGGTCATGAGGCCACTACATGAATACATGAATAGAACTACATGAATGGAACTTCATTCTGGAATGGTTTGCTGGATACACATACAGAAGTTTGGTCATCAAGGCCAGACTTTGGGTTAAACACTAGCACATAACCCTTTCTTTTATAATTTTTGATTTTGGTTCAGGTCAACTATGATTCTACCATATAGTATTTAAATCATTGATTTGGGGTCATTGTCTGCCAGGAACTATTTCTAATTAGGCTGTTTCCTGATTAGAATTTTTTACTGAAAGTCATGGTGCAATTTTGGCACATGTGCACATGCTGTAGCAAACCATTTAGCCTTTAGATAGATATTGGTTTGTAGATTGTTTAGTTTGTTAATATAGATATAGTTTAAATTCTAGAGCCTCCTAAAAAGGAATTTTTTAGGAAGTTCCCAACATTAAACATGGATATGACATCATCAACTCCTTAAATGGGCTTAAATCTGGAACAGAAAAAGAATGTGCCCAAGCTGTGTGAAGTATTCATTCATAGAACTTTCCTGTAAGTCTGTCTCTTGTGGCTGGTAAACTCACAAGCTAAATGTAAGTATGCTAAAGTTGATAGTACGGAAAAGAAGCCAAAATGTGACTAACCAATGGAGCAGATGACTGGCTCTTTTCCGTTTATGAGGATGGAATACAGGTTGTGGTTTTTCAAAGAATCATAGAATGATTGAGGTTGGAAGGGGCCTTAAAGATCATATAGTTCCACCCCTTTGTCATGAGAAGGGGGACTTCCACTGGACCAGGCTGGTCAGAACTCCATCCAATCTGGCCTTGAACTGAACCCACATTTGTGGTTTTAGTTTTGTTTTGGCTGGGTGTATCCTTGCGAAGTAAAATGTAATTGAAATTCAATATTTTAAAGGGAAGTACAGGATGAATGGCAAAATAATTCAAAAGAAACTTTCTTCTTAATATCTTTGCCTGTTCTCATCTCAGAAAGACTAGACAAAATAACAATTTAGTCTCCTTTTGACTAGGATCTTGTCTTCCAACCTTCAAGTATCATAAAATTTTATGGTAAATCTCTGAAAAAATTCAACAATAGTCTGAAATTGAAATATGAGAATAGAATAATATATGATGAGTGTGCAACAGTTTTAATGTCATCTGTGCTGAAACAGTCACTAGTATGCTTCTTTTTAGATACACAAGATAATTGTAACTTGGACTAACTTAAAAACCTTAAATATCTTCTTTCTGATTTTTTTTCATAATTTATAGTGGATTTTTTTTAAATTTGCATATTATAAAATTAGCCATTTAAAATTACAATGGTTTAGTATTACCAGAAATAGTAGTCCAGAGATAAGGTTCTGAAGATGAAGAAATAAGGAATTTCAGGAACTGTTCAGTTAATCCACTTTTAAAATTACCTAGACAGATCAACACTCCCTCAGAGGACAATTCAGTATTTAGGAGACAGCTGTGCTAAAATGTATAAGATTTATGTAGTGTGCCACCATCATAAAAGTCTGTTTCCAAGAAGACAACAGCTGCGACAAAAAAGCTACTTTTATTTATAGGCTAAGTCATAGTTTTTCATTATACAAGCAGTATCTTTCAATTTATCAGAATATTTGTCTCACATTTATTATTTTAATATATTTACCAGTATTATTTACACACAAGGGCCACATTTATCAAAGGTCCAAGGAGTTGTAAAATCAGTCTTCTGCTATGGTGAGCTTTTCAAAAGAAAAGAGAAAGGATTCAAGGAAGGAAGGAAGGGAAGGAAGAACCCTGATCTATTTGCAAATGAGGAAATACTCTTCCTTTTTCCTCAACAGTATTTTTTGCTTTCTCTTTGTAATAACATAATATAAAAATTAGTAAAAAATTTTTGAAGCATGGAACTGCAAAAAGAAAGAGCTTATAAGAGAAGAAGAACTTTGAAAAATTTCCCTATATTTCTTAGACTGATTTTGTGGGGAAAAGATATCAAAGTATCTACTAGAACACTATTGATAGGAAAGTAATACTGTAAGAAAAAATATTTCTAAATAGTTCATAATTATTTAATTTAATACCTATTTTATTACATTAGTGTTTTCATTTCATCATTGTATCCTGGGTTTGTTTGCTTTTAAAATGTCTTGCATTTCACATGCTTTACTTTCTCTTCTTTTAGGGACCTTCTTTGCTCAAGGCACTGACAAAGAGGTCTAGGCATTTCAGGTTATCTAATCAGCAGCTCAGTTCGTGGCAAATCACAATGTTGCCAGCAACCAAATGGCCATAAATAATACATAAAGGATGAAAGCCCCCCCCTTTTATTGCTGCAGCCTGCAGTACATCTCCAGGCAATCCATCCATTTACCAACTAGTAAGTACATTTAAGTTCTCCCATGTTAACCTGAAGAACAGAGGGTTCATTTGAGAAATTGTCAAACTTCCTTCTAGAGGGTACATCAACAAAGTCTCTTTTCACCATGAGAAATCAACTATGAATCTTTTCATGCATGAAAAAAATAACGAATTCAACTTTTATTAAAATATTTGGGATAAGCTAAAGG
The DNA here is from genome assembly GCA_013396655.1 of Campylorhamphus procurvoides. Classification (NCBI taxonomy): domain Eukaryota; kingdom Metazoa; phylum Chordata; class Aves; order Passeriformes; family Dendrocolaptidae; genus Campylorhamphus; species Campylorhamphus procurvoides. The sequence goes on from WBMV01000018.1 coordinate 247,771, forward strand.
ATTGTGAAAAAAAAATCCTATGATGTGAAAGAGAAGTTCTGTTTATCTATTAAGCATTTATTTAAGGAAAAAATGCCCCAAATATTTAAATAATCAATGTAAAATGCTATGAATTTGTGAGGAAATAAAGAAACATGTGCGGTTCTTGCCATTTCAAGAAAACATACCACAAATCAACATCTAACATGTCGACTCTAACACGAAACATAAGTTTTGATGCTGCCTCAATGCTACCAGGTAGTCCACAGGGGAGTAACCCAATAACTTGGACTTTTCAACATCTAAGGTTATCCTAGCTTTAAGATTACTAATATATGTAATACAATCACAGACTTTAGGTTGGAAAAGACCTTTAAGATTATTGAGTCCAGCTTTAAGCCTAACATTGCCAAGTCTATCACTAAACCATGTCCCTAAATGACATTACATGATAGAAAAGTTCAGGGGTCATTCACTGACATTCAAAGCTGGTTAATGAATTTATTGCCTGAAGGACAGAAGCTATAGAAAATGTTGAAATTATCTTATGTCCCTTCTGATGCTGGGAACTCTGCTTGTTGCAGCATTATACAAGCCCGTCCTCATAGAACACGACATAATGTACAGAGTTCTTGTCCATAGTGAGGGTCACCTCTAAGGTCACTAATACTCTCACAGGGTCTTGCTCACAATACACATTCAACAGTCACTGATAGGAGTCAAGTTTACTTAGCTTTGTGGACATAGTTTTGAATAGTACCTTGGGTAATGCATTCCAAACCCTTTTTCTTCATAAAGTCACGGTTACCAAATGGGTGCATATAGTATTTTATGTGAAGAAAACCATGCACTATGCATATAGTTATAACTAAATACACATTTGTGATGTGCTAAACTTGGCCGCTTCCAGCTGCCCACCCAGTCAGTCTCTCACTCCTGCCTCTCAGACGGACAAGGGAAGAAAACGAGATGAGAAAGCTTCTGGGTAGAGATCAAGACGGAGAGATCACCCCAGTTACCATCACAGGCAGCTCAGACTCAGCTTGACAAAGGTTAATTTAACTTATTGGCAATTAAAATAGATTTTTTTATTCACTCCTCAGTGCTTGTGCATCATTTTGCCCCTTCGTCAGTGTTGTCCCCAAGGTGCCATCATCTCAGCTGACATGGCTACATCCCTTCCCAGTTTCTTCTTCAGCTCCCAGTCCACTTCCTGGTAGGGCAGAGTGAGAAGCAGGAAAGACCTTGACCCTGTAAGCACTGTTCATCACTAACCAAAATGCACCATTTTCTTGCATGTATGATACAACAGGCACAAGATCTGTGTGAGATGGGGAGAAATTGTCTCCAATAATCCAGAATTGCAACTAAGTTTTATTTTTCATGTTCAGATGTGAGTAAGATAGTTTGTTTGGTCACTTCAAGCATCATGTTTCAGGGTTTCTGACATAATTTCTGTAATGGGCCCTTCTATCTTTTTCAGATTGATCTCCTATCTATATTTTTCATGATGTCTAAAATATTGTGAGGAATTTCTCCTGCTTCCAGTTCAGTGAGCCCAGTAATGACAGTAAGATCCATGTAATGGAAAAATTTACAAGGTAGAGAGATGTTCTCCACTAGCCAGTGGCAGGCAGTAGGGCTATGCTAATGCCTCTGAGTCAGAACAGTGAAAATATTATAGTTCTTTCCAAGAAAAGGTGAATTGTTCCTGGAATTCTGCAGTAATGGATATGCTAAAGAAGCATAAGCCATAGCAGTCACAGCATGCCATGTCACAGCTTCTATCTCAATGCATTTGACTAGTGTCATGATGCTCAGGACAATTGCATCAAGGGAGAGGCTGCTTTATTTATTAGTTGGTAACCTAACATCATGCATCAGCACCTGCCTTCCTTATGGACCAAATAGAACTATTAAGGAGAGGGTGGTATGGCAGATAATGCTCATCTCCAAAAATAAACTGAATGATTTCAGCATGCCTGCCTGGGTAACCAATACTGTTTCAAGGCGACTGGGTTTGGAGGTGAGAATAAAACAACTGCTGCTCTACAGTACTTAACCCACCAAAATAGCCTGAATTCCTAAGAAATATTTTCCAGCTGGCTTAAAGAAGGTTTTACACATCAAAATGTTATCCTCCACTATTTGTCTGGGAACTCGAGTCATGCATCCTCCAGCAATAAATATTGGATATTTTCCCAGATTAGGATTAGGTGGGCTTCTTTGGATAGTTTTTTAGTACAACCAAATAAATGCATAGCCATAAGGTGACTATGTGAAAAGGATTCCTGTGAATCTCAGTTACTTCAGATACCATATCTAAGATCCATCGCCAGGGCATTTTCCCATTTTAATAGATATCTAGGTGGGATCTGTGTTTGATGATACTCCTGTCCCACTCCATCCCTCTGGAACATCTGGAGGTTTGTTACGCCTAATCAATCCCGATGTTGTTTTGGATATTGTCTTTTAAAAGACAATGAAGATTAGATCCTGAGGGAATTTGTCTGGGAGTGTTCTTTCTCCTCCTCCCCCTGATTAGCAAGGGAAGCCAAGATTGTTATTACATCAATAGTACACACCTTTTGATGGTTTCTTTTTCTATTCCCTGGACAGTCCCCAACAAGATAAAATGATGACCTTAGTATAAGGAAGATGCCTGTAAACAAATGGGACTGCATAACAAAAAAGAATAATTTGGTATCTGGTCTCACAAGGCTGTAGAAAACAGTTTCTTGCTTTAGAGCCATCTCTCAAAGGTATGACCAGCCTCCTCCACATGCTTACACACAACTGATTTATCATCTCAGTCAAAGGAGGAAGGTTACTATGCTTGGACAGTTTATCATAGAATATTTAGGTTGGAAAAGTTTCTCAAGATCATGAAGTGAAACAGTTAACCTAACACTGCCAAATTCACCACAAAGCAGTGTTTGTGCACCATAGTCACGCATTTTTAAAATCCTTCCAGAAATGGTACTCTACTGCTTCCCTGGGCAGCCTGTTCCAATGCCTAACCATGCTTTCAGTGAAGAATATTTTCGTAATATCCAATATAAACCTTCTCTCGTGCAACTTGAGGCCTTTTCCTCTTGTCTGATTGCTTGTTACTTGGAAGCAGAGACTGACCCCCACCTCACTACCTCTTCTAGATATTGAGAGTGATAAGGTGCCCTCTGAGCTTTCTTTTGTCCAGCCTAAACAACCCCAGCCCCCTCAGCTTCCTCTCATAAGACTTGTGCTCCAACCCCTTCCCCAGCTTTGTTGCCTTTCTCTGGAGTCTCTTCAGCATCTCAATGTCTTTCTGACACACTACTCAAGGTGTAACCTCACAAGTACAGGGGGTCAGTCACTGCCCTGGTCCTGTTGGCCATGCTTTTACTGATACAAACCAGGATGCCATTGGCCTTCTTGGCTACCTGGCACATTGCCAGTTTATGTTTAAACAGCTGTCTGAATGCCTAGGTACTTTTTCACTGAGTAGGTTTTCAGCCACTCTGCTCCAAGCCTGTAGCATTGCATAGGGTTGTTATGCAGGACCTGGCACTTTGCCTTATTGAACCTCATCCAGTTGTCCTTGACCCATCAATCCAACCTCCCCAGATCCCTCCGCAGACCCTTCCTATGCTCAAGCAGATCAACACTCCTGTCATCTGCAAATTGACTGAGAGGGCATTCAGTCTCCCCCATCCATATAATTGATAAAGATATTAAACAGAAGGGGTGCAATACTGAGCCATGGGGAACACTAATTGTGACCTGCTGCCATCTGGATGTAGCTTCATTCATCAACACTCTTTCCCTCAATTTTTAAGCAGGTCACTTTGTCATAGAAGGAGACCAGGTTGGTCATTCAGTACCTGCCTTTCATAAATTCATGCTGTCTGCACCTGATGAACTGATTGTCCTGTACACTTTGCATGATGATACTCAGGATGATCTGCTCCATGCCCTCTCCTGGCACTGAGGTCAGGCTGAAAGGCTTGTAGTTCCTCAAGACCTCCATCCCGCCCTTTTAGTTCTAATCGACCAAATCACAGAAAGAATGAATTATACTCCCAGAGCCCTGTTCAACTGCTGTACAACCATAAGAGTTTACAGTAATATGCCTAATCACAGTAACTTCTGAAGGCTTAAATGCACACTATCCTTCTACCCACCCTAGATCTGGTGTGAGAAACCAGATTTGAATCTCACTGGGTTGTTTGATTGTTGGGTCAAATCAACCATCTTTTGTGTGTGTGTGTGTGTGTCAGGGGAAGTGCCATATTCAGGCCTACAGCCTCATTACAATATTGGGAGTCACATGGTCTACAGCCACCATGGCTGAGTTCATGGAGCGCGCATGGCTTGGAAACCGTGTGGTTGAGTTGTCAATCAAGGCAGACCCGCTCACTCCGCACCCCATGGAGTGGCTGATTCACCCCTCATTTCGGCTGGGAGGGCATTGAGTAGTCAGAACAAGATGTCCCACCTTGGGGAGGGGGGAACAACATTTGCCAGAGAACATAAATAGAGATGCATGGGTCCTCCACCTGGTTCTGCCTTCTATCCTGGAACCTGCTATCATTTGACATCTGGTAGTAGCTATACCAACCTTATTTCAAGTTCTGTCTCTCTCATTCTCTATTCTCTCAACCTCTTTCTCTCATTCTTTTCTCTTTACTTAACCTTTTGCCAAAATACTTATTTTCTCACTAAATTAGAAAAAGTTCTCTTGGGTAAAACTGCATATCTTTTTCTCTTCATGTGATTTAAGGTATCAAAGCACTAAGACTCTGCAAAAGTTTCATTTGGGCAAGCTATTGGAGAGCCTAATATAAGTAAACCACCTAGGCAGGTGTGGCTTCAACTCAGCACTTTACACCCAGTTTCCAAGATGTATAGCAAACACTGCTCCAGATACTCACCTGATTTTTGTCAATATAAATCAGCCAAATTTTGGAGCTCTCTCTGTATATAAACATACAGAGGGATCACAAAGTGGTGTCTAAGGGATCCACTTGGCTTACTTATTACCAGAAGTGGGGCAGAGGGAGATTTCCCATTCTTGTCCTCAGACCTTTTGATCCACTCCTCTTTAGAAGTGCTCCAAATATCTCCATTCATACAATCATTCTGGGAACAAAATCTCCTGAACCCAGGGTTAGTGGTCCTTCCTTCTCTGTCAAGAACCTGAATTTCCCTCTCCACCACTTGTGTGTCTGTGGTTGAGATCTTTACATCATGGTATTAAAGTGTCCCATAACTACCAGAAGCAAGTCAACAACCATACACTCTGCAAATCCAGCTGCCTTTTCTGCATATATGCACCTTGGTTTTCTAAACACTTTAAAATGCTATTGAGGGACTGAAAAGATGATAACCCCTTCACTTTTTCCCAAATCACTAGATGAAATAGTTAAGGTAATCTCTGTGCTATTCATCTCCACGCTTGTATGAAAAGCCAACCAGGCACACACTTTGGCTTTACTCTGCTATTGCTTTTGTAAGAAAACCCAAACATTTCTTACTGACCTGCTACTGACTATTCCTGGAGTCTTTTCACTGAGGATATGTTATTTCTTTTGAAATGTTAGTAAAAAAGTCATCAACACTCAAAGGTGATTAACTAATTTATTGTGTGAAGGATGGTAATTATAAAAAGGGTAAAAACAATCTTACATCCTTCCTGATGCTTAGAATCACAGTTGTTGCAGGATTGGATAACCACCCCCCACCACCCCCTTGCTTGTTCTCTCAATTTTCATAATTTCCATCCTTTGATCAATAAAGTAGATAGGAACCTTTGAGTGATCGTATCATTATAATGATAAGAATTATAATATATTATATGATATATTATATGATATATATATGATTATATGATATGATATGATATGATATGATATATATATTATATGATATATATATGATTATATGATATATATAATGATTATAATTATAATCATTCTAATGATAAGAATATATCATTATAATGAAAAGAACTTGCACCGCCTGAGTTAAAACCATTTGCTATAGCTGTCAGTGTTGCCAATCATGTCTCATGTGTTTACCACAAGTGAATAGGTAAATTTCTGAAAGAAATTTATTCCTCTTTCACATCTGGAAAATATGTAAAGTCATAGCAAGTGGAAATCAGTGACATCAGGTTCTAATATCACTGTATACTCCCTATGGTGTCTTTACATCATAGCTTTTAAGTTTGATCAGAAACACGTTTTCTTAGTAAAATGCTTAATTGCTTATCCTTTTTCAGGCCCATGATTCTTGTCATGAAGTAGTTTCAGTATGCACTAGATTCTTTTTTGAAAGACACTAAATGTTACATTCAACAAGTAATTTTTCCCAAACCCTTGAAATATGATCACACAATCAGATCAGAGGGGTATGAGGAGCCTCATTTGACAGCTAGCTGTTATACCACTGGAAACCATTTCTTCTTTTCAAGAACAAGGTATGATATCTTTGCACTGTAAAAACGTAAGCTGCACAAGGTGTAAAAATGTCAGTTTCCCAATATGGACTAAAATATAATTTTAGGAGGCAAGAAGGTGATGTTTTAGCAAGTTCTGAATTCACTCTGAATGATCCTACTAAACTTCAGATTATAGATTTTAAGAAGAATACTTTTCATATTTTAAATATGTTGTATAATGTTTAGTATTCTGCTGCAAAAATGGTAAAGTATGGTGGAGGTTTTTCCCACTCATTTTAGGTGTTTCATCAAAAAGACTAAAATAGAATATTAGCTGAGACACTATCAGTTTTTAATGTCTATTCTTGATGATTATGTTGATTGTGGGGAAAATATAGTTCTGAAACAGAGAATTCCCAGTAGTAAGGGGAATTTTATTTTAAAGTTGTTGCAAAAAAATTAATGTATATTCATGTAACCAAAGATATTACTGTATAGGTTTATACACTAACAAAACTGGCAACAGAGAGAATTTTTGACAGGAACACTTCTTATGGATTTCTTTCTAGACAAGACACCTTGTCAAAAATTAATTCTTTATTTTGTGCTAGTCTAGTCATTCCCATTGATTTGTCACCAGTCTTTCTTTATAATAAAGTGTTAATGTTACTGAAGGCATAAAAAAGTTTAGCCATTTATTTAATTGAAAAGGAGAGATTTAGCAATACAAATGAGTCTTGGGTTTTGCTCTTGTATTTTAATGATTAGATATGGATACCTTTAAGACTCTGGTCATAGAAGTCTTTTAATGAATATCAAGACTCGAAGAATTTTTGAACAGATTCCATTTGCTTTCCCCTGAAACAAAGTAGCAGCTTTTCCGAACCAAACTTCCAAATTTCTTTTCAACTGACTTGAAAGGGCAACTTCTGAGGTAAAATACAACTTTGTCCTGAACCTTCTTTAGATTTTGAGCCTGTCAACCAGGGTACAAGTATGAATGAAATGTGACTTTTAATTCAACTTCTTGGGACAACCTCCCCCTCAAAAAAACAACAAAACAAAACAAAACCAAAAACAAACCAACCAAACCAAACCCCTTGTACTTTACAATTGCTAAATTGATCCCATGGAAGTTATTGAACAGCTATCAGGAACAATTTGTACTTACTACCAAGCTATGATAGCGCTGAAATAAAATGCCTGTATGAAGTTAGAGGTTTCATTTTTTTTTTTTTTTCAAATATAATGCAGAAGCAACAAAGTTCCAAATATGTATGGAATGGAAAATAACAAGAAATCTGGAAGTCAAGAAAAGAAAATTGCAGATCAATTATTTACTTTTTCAGTTTCACAGGAAATATATTGCCATTCAAATAAAAGGCACAGGAAGTAACCATAGTTCCATTCACAGAAAAACAAAACATAGTCTGGAAGTCATTAGGTAGAAAGTACTTGTAAGTTCTTGCAGAGGAATTGAATATCACTGGATATGACTGTGTATCATGGGAAGCTAGAAGAGTATTTGACTCTTCCACAAAGCTGCATAGGAAGACCAGGAAACATATGGTTACAAAGTTATGCCAGAAATAATCTTCATACTTCCGAATATACCTATGAGCAACAAAGGCAAGTTTTAAATGGTTTTTATTTATTTAATATTTTTTAATTTTATTCTGCTTTGAAAGCAGCATTAAATTAAAAGTATTTGTTTGTGGATGGACTGAGCCATTCATCATCTTCTAATGTTAATATAAACTTTGTTTATGAAGTCTGGTTAAAAAAAATAATAGTTCTGAAAACATTATACACTGCTGTCAATGCTTCTTTGACTATCATGATAGTAAGGTAGTGTTTACTAAATGAATGCCAGAGTTGCATTCCACATCAGGGATCTCTTTCAAGGTGCCTCTAAACCAGTTAAAATGAAACAAGGTCTCTGAATATAGCACTGTTAATGTATTTTTTTTTCTCTTGTACAATTTTATTCTTAATAAAAACTATCATATAATATTGCCTATTCATAAATATTAATTTTTAAATTCATGTATTTTAAAAATTGATAACAGGAACTTAGACAGTTATGTAATCAGAAGGAATTTCACTTGGTAGGCATGTTCTGTTCAATCCTTTTTCTGAAATAAACTCAACATATTGAACGCTTCACAACAATTTAAGAATTGAAATGGTCAAAATTGTGGCTGACCATTGGGGCTTGCAATGCAATAGAAACTGTCTCCTGACTGGCAAACTCCATTTAATTTCTCTCCTCTTTCCTAGGAATAAATATTTCAATACTTCTAACTTGTGACCTTAGGGAGTAACTTACCTGGAAGTCAAAGTTATAGGTGGTAGTAATTTAAGAGGGCTTAGTTACTGCAGCAGATTTGTAGCCCAGTGTGATGGGTGAAGAAATTAATGCAGGTATAATTAAGAAGATGGGATAGCAAATCCACTAACAGAAGAAAACTGAAAATCACACACAGAAAAAGGTAGATATAGCAATTTAAAAGTTTTTGGAAACCATATTCTCTATTAACTATTTTGAGCTGGGGCACATTTCTCAGTTTCCCCTGGCAAAACTGTTCTTTCTTTTATAAATAAAAAATATTCATTGGAGCACCAACTTGAAACTATTTCATTAAACTCATATTCAACATTTTCTTCTTCAACTCACTTTTAACTATCTTCTTGACTTCTGTGGTACATTGGACATGTGTCTAAAATGAGAAAAAGCAAAGTGTCCATATATTTCACTGTTATTACATGTGATTAGAAGGTATATTAAACAAAATATTTTTTTCCTTATCGGTAAAACCACAGGATTGTCAACTAATATTAAAAACCCACCCCAAAACAACAACAAAAAGACTCCAAAACTCCAAGCCCACAAAAACTAGGGCTTATTTTATTTTTGTGCTTTTTAAATACCTAAGAAAAAACCCTCAAGGATTAACCTATATTAAAACATACTTAGATAGCTAAGCTATTCCTAAAAAATACTACATTTGTTTCTTTCATCAAATCTTTTGTATTAATTTTTAATGACTCCTTATTTTCTTACTCTCTTCAGATTTTGGTGGTAAATTTCCTGCATTTCAGTCACTAATAATGAAGAATTCACTTTAGCAAAGTAATTATAAATTTCAGGATTGAAGAAAATTAAGTAATACACTAATTATTAACAACAATTTCACAAGAAATTACAGGGCAGTTGATATGCCAGGTACTATATTCTTGATAGCAGATGATCACAAGAAAAATTAAGCTAGTTGACTCCTTTATAACCTGAGGTTAATACATTACTTGGAGAATAGAGGACACCTCTGTCTTGTTCTGTACTACTAGGCATTTACTATAGTTTCTGTAAGTATCATGTACTCCATTATTAAACTAAAAGTCAAAAGTTCACTTCTACAAGGCTGTATTCTCCATGTTGTTAGCCACTTCATGGTGTGGTTCAGATTATATTAGCTGATGTATTTCAGATCTATGTCATGAGTGAGAAAAAATGTACTCTAGGAGTACTCTAATGACCATACCACAGCTACAGCACGGAGATCTTTCTCCTGTGCACATATTCCAACAAGAGCTGGGGGAGGGCACCCAGGTTTTCTCAGGTCACTGATGAGAACAGGTCCAAATCAGAGCACAGTATGCTGTGTCCGTGTTCTAGTGAAGAGGATAAGACTATGGTCCTCCCAACTTGGATGCTCCCCTGTTTCTACAAGGCAATAGGGCCTTTTACTGGTTGTTCTAAGATCATTACACAATTTCCCCAAAGTTTGTTTTACTGCCTTGCATTCATAGCACACTCTCTTGTCTAGGTATTGTCTGGGTCAGCCTATCAAATATTCCTTATTTGAGCATTGATGATCGAATCAATCATCATCTCTTCCATCTTCAGTTGCTGGTTACTTCTTCACCTTACTTCTGCCTTCTACTTTGCAAGCAAAATTGTTTAATTCTTCATGTTACTTTCAGGTCACTGAAGTCGCTAATCTTCAGGAAGACGTTTACATCCATACACCAAATGTGTTTAAGGCCAGTTTCAGGGAGTCCATTCCAAAATAGGCAGACCATCAGTGGGAAATCCACATACTAAGTGAAAAGGGCTTAGGCCTCTGTCTGAGTTGCACAGGAATTTAGAAAATCATTAAAATAAATTTAGGCTCCCAACTTACAAGTCACTGAGCTATTCAAAGGCAGATGGATGAATCCAAGCCCTTATGAATAGAGAAAAAAAAAAAAAATCTTGAGATTCAGGACCCTAGGCTAGGCTAAGCAAAGCAATGTACAAATGAAATATGTGTTGTCTAGTCACTCGTCAGAGAATTTTAGCTTCCTGTTCTATCTATGAATTTCTTTTTATAGTCAGTTGATTTGGAACATATTTTCTCTGTATCTGTATTAATCAATCTGTGAAAATTTCTGAGTTCCCTAGAATATGTTATACATGACAGTCATGTCCTAGATCCATAAGAGAACAAGGCTCTTAGTTTGAGTTCTTTTTTTCCTATTTACTGTTTTCTACTAAAGATAAACTGAGACATTCAAATTGAAAGAACATCATACTATGTTTCTCTTTTATTTTTTAAATTTTTAATATAAATACCTGTATTTTCTACATTGTCTTTTCTTTTAGAAAGTTGCCAATAGGAGTTTTGGTGGGGTTTATATTTTCTAGGAATGTATGTATATTTTCTGTTCCTAAATACACAGAATCTGGTGTAGAATGTTCTCATTCTCTTTCTGTATTTTTCCATTACTTCTGCAGTCTGAAGAGGATAAAAAATTACTTTCACTCTCTTCTTTGCAAAACATTGCTACATTTAGATTCTATTGTGGATCTACTCTGCAAACATTTAATACACCAACAGATAAATGAAATATACAAAACAGACTATTTTAAAATGTAAATAATACTGGGATGCAACTGTATACTGCGAAATAGGTTAAAATTATAGTTTAATATCAGCTGAAAATAAATCCTACATACACTTTCCTGCATTCACTGGGAAGATTATAATCAGAAACAACAGTAGGTGTAGAAACATGAGGGGAAAAAAACCCAAACAAAACACTTTCTTCTTTCTTTGTAGTAGGTCATTCCATTTAAAGAACAGCTTTACAGTGCTACACAGAACTTTTTTTTTTTTTACCAGTGAAATAGGACAAATACTTGATAATGGCTAATATCAAATCTTTCAAATTATTACACTGTATTAAAAACATGTATAAATTAGTTCAAATGAGGTCTGAGGTGAAAAATAGGCTATCTAGTGTTGCCTAAATATTTTGCAATCTCAGGTATAGTATTCTCTTGCTAGTCACCATTTATTAACCGCTATGTTGTTGCCTAGGAAGTGAAAAGCAAATAAACAGTAGTCATAATTTATGTATGGGTCTATTACATTTGTGTCCAATTGCTGCTGAGCTGCATAATTTATGTCCTCTATGCTGGCAAGTTTTCCTGAAAAAAAGCTTGTTTTGGAGCTGTTTTCATGGCATACAATTGCATTATGGATGAGATTGGCATAGAATAAGGGAAAACTGTGTTTGCTTGTGCCCAGAAGAGTAAAAAGAATTTAAAAAAAATAAGAGGGGAAAACAAAAAATCATTGTTACTCATGAGGAAAAAACAATATTCTCTTTGAATGAGAAGTTAGTGTCCAGCTTCCAAGATCTTCTTTTAAATAATGAACTGAAGAAAATGAATACTCTTGAAAACAGAAAAACCACCAAAAAACCACCAATCAAACCAAAACCTCAAAAAGTCCAAATCAAAAAGCACCACAAAGCCCCCAAAAGAAACAAAATAACAGTTAATGTTTAAACAGTAAATTTCTGTTTCTTCTATTGTGAACAATTTCACTATTTTTCCTGCAGCTTTTCATTTCTCCTTCATTCCTTCTTCCCAGTGTTTCTCATTCCTATTTGCAATATTAGACCTGCACTGAGACTTATTTAAAATAAAAGCCTCATACCAAATTTCTTTATATCTCCCTTGGATTGCACCTGTTTTGCTTCCATTCCGTTTAGCTCCCCTTCTTAATCCTGTGCCATCTTTCTGTTTTTAATCATGTTTTGATCTCAAATATTATTTTCACATGTGCTTTAGCTTCCCCAAACTTAAATAATAATCACCTAGCTTCACCACCACTTATTGTCTCCTTGGGTTTATGTTTTTCTCTGCTTTAATATTCTTCTAATTGACTTTAGCACAGATTACCCCTTTGGGTAAATTCAATTGTGAATTTTTAGATTCTATTTGTTTTGACCTATCTTTTGCAGATTAGTGACACACTCTCCTCTTCAGGAAGACACTAAAATTTCTCAGTTTTCCTTTTACCTATTCAGATATTTAAATTGGCTCCTTTCTGAAACTATTTTCATAGCACTCCAAAAATCTTCTAAAAAGACAGATTGCTTCAATATATCTGAAGGTATACTGTATTTTCTCTCAGATGTTTTATTAAGTGGAATATAATTTATCACATTTTTTATCAGTCTGCTGTGATCATCCATAAAAATCATATGAGTATTAAAAATATGACTAGAAAAGAATTTTTTTCTATTTCTCTTTTTTTTTGGCACAGTTGCAACACAATTGCTGAAATTTTTTCAAGCAAAACATTGAGCTTTGGTAATAGCATGTGTGCAACCTGCTAATTTTGAAGTAAATATGGATTATATTGCCATAAATTATAAAAAAAAAATCCATATGCAGAGATGCACAGATATTGTTTGTCTTCTCTGATATTTGGAATAAAAGCAACAAAGAAACAAATGAAAAGGAAATAGTTTTCATTCTCTTTTTGAAAGTAATTTCCAGAGTCAGAGAATAACACTCTCAGAACTGTTACTCCAGAGTCAATTGTTTATCCATTTGACAGTCATTAATGGAAGTATATTTTTTGTTATTTCTGACATTGACCTGGATGCTGTGGATGGACGCGGTGGTTGTTTACCTTGCAATTATCAGAGCCTGTCTACATAGTTAGGTAAATCTTTGCCTAATGTGAAAGTAAGAGATCCAGTATAAATGGATTGGAAATACAGAAAAGGAGTCTTATTATCCACAATAAGATTACCTTCAGCCAAAGTATGTATATGTATAGTTACAGGTATAGGTACTGGTATAGGTACAGGTATATGTATACATGTGTATATATCCATATCGTCTAAGTTTCTCTGTTTTGCCAAGCTTATATGAGGTCTTAATATTTAAAAAAATGATAATTTCATTGTAGCTGAGAATATCCCAGGCCCAAACTATAATGACTAGCACATGGAAAAAAAATGGTCATGAGGATTGTTACAGTTTCAAACCCAAGCTGGAATTCCTTCCAGATAGCTTGGAGCCAACACCCAGCGTCGGTAAAGATGTTTAACAAAAGAGATAAAAGACATGCATATGCGGATATTATCTACTGTGGCCAGGTCTTTTGTTGGGATCTTCCCCCAACAGGGGAGCGAGGGGGAAGGGGTTGGTGTTTCTGGCTTTCTGTGCAGGTCAGGGAGCTCAGTCTGTCGTCGGAGCGAGGAGGATGGGGGCACAGACGCTGAGATCCCAGCATCACTGGATACTGGATTTGTGTTCCTTTTCTTCCTTTCCCAACTTGACTGTGCTCATCTGTGAGTGATCATAACTACTACAAAGCTTGCCATAAGGAAAAAAGAAGTGAGAGAAAAGCCCCGGTTTCCCTGCCCCTGCGAAGACAGGATTGTTGTTGCCTTTTTTTTTTTCTCCCACTTCTTCTCTCACGGAAGCTAGCCCGGGAACTACTTGTCATCTCGCCTGAGGGGAGACCCCAGTCGGCTGGGCGCAACACCACCACCTGCTGTCCGTAAGTATAACTGCAACCCCTGGGAGCGAGAGAGCAAGCAGCGGAGATGCCACAGCGCCACCTACTGTCTGTGGATATAATTGCATTCCCCTTTCTGGGGGCTAGACAAAAAAGACCTTTTTGACTGTTTTGCCTTGTTATTTGAGGAGTGGAGGGTTTTGTTGCAGATTGTTGTTGTTTGGTTCTTTTCTGGATATATATATATATGTGTTGTGGTTAAGAACTGTTATCCTTCTCTTTATATATATATTTTTTTTTTCTTAATTAAAGTTCTGTTTTCCTAAATTTAAAGGAGAGGGATTATTTCTTGGTCAGCATAATAACTTAGTTCTCTCTTGAACTAAGACAAGGATAGAGGTAACAAAACAATTCCTGTAGCATTTTGCTATTCCTAAGTAAATTTCACTTACATTTTATTTGTCTTAACAACAGATAAAGAGTTGATGTATATAATCAGAAAATCAGATTTCAATAGTTCATGGCTATTTTTATTATGTAACCCTAAAAAGCCTGTTCACTCGCAATCTAATCAGGAAGTAACAGAATCACAGAATGTTAAGGAGTTGGAATAGATGTTTAAGATCATCTAGTCCCAAAACACCCTGCCATGGGCAGGGACATCCTGCCTAGACCAGGTTGTTCAAGGCCTTATTCAACCTGGCCTTGAACACTGCCAGGGTTGGGGCATCCATAACTTTCCTGGTCAACCTGCTCTAATGTCTCACCACCCTCACAGTAAAGAATTTCTTCCTAATACCTAACCTAAATTTCCCTTTTCAATTTTTACTCATTGCTCATTGTCCTATCACTACAGTTAATGACTCTGGCTTCCCTTTAGACCCCCTTCAGATACTGAAATGTTGCTAAGAGGTCTCCATGCAACCGCCTTTTCTCCAGGCTGAACAGCCCCAATCAGCCTGTCTTTGTAAGGGAGGTGCTCCAGTCCTCTTATCTCCTTCCTCTGGACTATGGGGACACCAGAACTGTAAACAGTATTCCCTATGGAGTCTCACAAGAGCAGAACAGAGGGGTTCCTCCTTTGACCTTCTGGCCACTTTCTTTTCGATGTGGGATTCAGTTGGCTTTCTGGGTTCCAAGCTCACATTGCTGGCTCATTTCGAGTTTTCCATCACCTCCAAAACCTTCTCTGCAGGGTTGTGTGAGACCCTGAAATGGTTTATGGCTGAAACATTATTAAAATCACTGAACAACTATTCTCCACTGTAACAAATGGCAAAGAAGCAACTGCTTGATGAAGACGACCCCTCCCCAAATATGCCTACCAATTTGGAGTGTGACGGGATCTTGAGATAAGATAAAGGTGGTACCATTGTCCAGTTATCCCAGGAGAATAATGTATGCACAAGTGCAAAAGAATGCAATACTCATGGCTCAGATAATTCAGGTGCAAGTTGCTGATGTGGAAAGTAACCACCCAGATGTTGAGGGCATACACACCCAGCACCTCAGGCTACAAGCTAGTTGGACAAGATAAGGAAAAAGGAAAATCCTGTATGGTGAGGTAACCTTTCTTCATCCTTACACAAATGACTCAACTGTGATAACCCCCCTTCATGGAATTATCCAAACAATTCACACGTAGCCTGAAGATATTAATTTTTGCTGATAGGCCTAAATTGACTCAGTTGTGCTGATGCAACAGGCAGCTATAACATCTTAGAAGATGTCAAAGACTCATGAGATGTCCTGTGACTCAGTATTATATCATCCATTATAAAAGTTTCTGCCCCAGGGGAGGTACTGGAGGCATTCTCACCTACCCCAAGCCTACTAAAAGCCACACTTAGGGTTTCTTCCCTCACACACATGGGATTTTTCTTACCGCCCTGGACTTCATGGACTTTTCTCAACACACAGACTTCTTCCCTCAGCACATGAATTTCTTCCCTCTCCAGATGAACTTCTTCCTTCATCACACAGGATTTCCTTCAGCACCTGGGCTTTTCCCCTCACCTCCCTGGCCTTCCCTTGACAAATCCAGACGGCAACCATCACTCTGACTGGGACTCTCATCACCAAGATGTTGGCAAGAAGGGGATCAACAGGACACCACAGAATGGTGGTTTTCTACTTAATCTGTCTCTCTGTCACTCTCTCTTTTTTTCCCTCTTTCTATCTCTGTCTAAGTACTGTTAAATAAAAGTCTGTGTTATTGGCTTTGGCATATGACCTCATTTGCACATTAACTCAGGCAGAGATGTCTCTATAATGATCATAACAGTTACTTCTCTGCCCAAACTGTAGGTGTGTCTGGAATTGCTGTAACTCAGATGTAGGACCTTCCACTTCAATTTGTTGAACTTCATCGGGTTTGCTCAGTTCCACCTCTCAAGCTTGTCAAAATTCCTCTGCATGGCATCCCTTCCCTCCAGTGTGTCAATGCACCACACAGCTTGGTGTCATCAGCAAACTTGCTGAGGGTACACTAGATCCCACTGTCCATGTCAGTGACAAAGATGTGTAACAGTATCAATGCCAGTACGGATCTCTGAGGGACACCACTTATCACTGATCTCCATGTTGACAATGAGCCCTTCTCGACTTGGATGGCATGGCTGGAGCCCTTGTATTAAAAACTGAGGCATAGCAGTCATTGAGAACCATGGTCTTCTCTTTGTGCAGGATAGCCAGGTTTCCCATTTCCTTCCAGAGGGGGCCCATGTTACCTCTAATCTTTCTTTTGCTTGCAACATATCTATAGAAGCCCTTCCTGTTATCCCTGATATACTTAGCCAGAGTCAGTTTTAACTGGGCTTTGGCTTCCCTAATCTTGCCTCTAGCTGTACAATTTCCCCATATTACTCCTATGTCATCTGTCCTCAATTCC
>WBMV01000018.1:264939-329017 GCA_013396655.1 Campylorhamphus procurvoides
TTTCAATTTTTACTCATTGCTCATTGTCCTATCACTACAGTTAATGACTCTGGCTTCCCTTTAGACCCCCTTCAGATACTGAAATGTTGCTAAGAGGTCTCCATGCAACCTCCTTTTCTCCAGGCTGAACAGCCCCAATCAGCCTGTCTTTGTAAGGGAGGTGCTCCAGTCCTCTTATCTCCTTCCTCTGGACTATGGGGACACCAGAACTGTAAACAGTATTCCCTATGGAGTCTCACAAGAGCAGAACAGAGGGGTTCCTCCTTTGACCTTCTGGCCACTTTCTTTTCGATGTGGGATTCAGTTGGCTTTCTGGGTTCCAAGCTCACATTGCTGGCTCATTTCGAGTTTTCCATCACCTCCAAAACCTTCTCTGCAGGGTTGTGTGAGACCCTGAAATGGTTTATGGCTGAAACATTATTAAAATCACTGAACAACTATTCTCCACTGTAACAAACGGCAAAGAAGCAACTGCTTGATGAAGACGACCCCTCCCCAAATATGCCTACCAATTTGGAGTGTGACGGGATCTTGAGATAAGATAAAGGTGGTACCATTGTCCAGTTATCCCAGGAGAATAATGTATGCACAAGTGCAAAAGAATGCAATACTCATGGCTCAGATAATTCAGGTGCAAGTTGCTGATGTGGAAAGTAACCACCCAGATGTTGAGGGCATACACACCCAGCACCTCAGGCTACAAGCTAGTTGGACAAGATAAGGAAAAAGGAAAATCCTGTATGGTGAGGTAACCTTTCTTCATCCTTACACAAATGACTCAACTGTGATAACCCCCCTTCATGGAATTATCCAAACAATTCACACGTAGCCTGAAGATATTAATTTTTGCTGATAGGCCTAAATTGACTCAGTTGTGCTGATGCAACAGGCAGCTATAACATCTTAGAAGATGTCAAAGACTCATGAGATGTCCTGTGACTCAGTATTATATCATCCATTATAAAAGTTTCTGCCCCAGGGGAGGTACTGGAGGCATTCTCACCTACCCCAAGCCTACTAAAAGCCACACTTAGGGTTTCTTCCCTCACACACATGGGATTTTTCTTACCGCCCTGGACTTCATGGACTTTTCTCAACACACAGACTTCTTCCCTCAGCACATGAATTTCTTCCCTCTCCAGATGAACTTCTTCCTTCATCACACAGGATTTCCTTCAGCACCTGGGCTTTTCCCCTCACCTCCCTGGCCTTCCCTTGACAAATCCAGACGGCAACCATCACTCTGACTGGGACTCTCATCACCAAGATGTTGGCAAGAAGGGGATCAACAGGACACCACAGAATGGTGGTTTTCTACTTAATCTGTCTCTCTGTCACTCTCTCTTTTTTTCCCTCTTTCTATCTCTGTCTAAGTACTGTTAAATAAAAGTCTGTGTTATTGGCTTTGGCATATGACCTCATTTGCACATTAACTCAGGCAGAGATGTCTCTATAATGATCATAACAGTTACTTCTCTGCCCAAACTGTAGGTGTGTCTGGAATTGCTGTAACTCAGATGTAGGACCTTCCACTTCAATTTGTTGAACTTCATCGGGTTTGCTCAGTTTCACCTCTCAAGCTTGTCAAAATTCCTCTGCATGGCATCCCTTCCCTCCAGTGTGTCAATGCACCACACAGCTTGGTGTCATCAGCAAACTTGCTGAGGGTACACTAGATCCCACTGTCCATGTCAGTGACAAAGATGTGTAACAGTATCAATGCCAGTACGGATCTCTGAGGGACACCACTTATCACTGTCTCCATGTTGACAATGAGCCCTTCTCGACTTGGATGGCATGGCTGGAGCCCTTGTATTAAAAACTGAGGCATAGCAGTCATTGAGAACCATGGTCTTCTCTTTGTGCAGGATAGCCAGGTTTCCCATTTCCTTCCAGAGGGGGCCCATGTTACCTCTAATCTTTCTTTTGCTTGCAACATATCTATAGAAGCCCTTCCTGTTATCCCTGATATACTTAGCCAGAGTCAGTTTTAACTGGGCTTTGGCTTCCCTAATCTTGCCTCTAGCTGTACAATTTCCCCATATTACTCCTATGTCATCTGTCCTCAATTCCACCTCCTGAAAGCTGCTTTTTTTTTTTTTTGCTATGAGTTGGCTCAGCAGCCCCTAATCCATCCATGGAGGCCTCCTGGCTTTTTTTTCCCAATGTCCTTCTTGCTGGAGGACAAGGACCATCTACAGGTGTGTGTATAGTTAGTGTACAGGAAGGGTTGTTTTCAGTGGAAAGTAAATTCTATGTAAATGTCAATTCATATAATATTCATCTGAGTGCAAAATGAGTGTGCTAATACTGTGACTGACATATGTGCACTCATGTCCAGACACTGTCACCAATTTTTTCAGCAGTAGCAACAGTGTTTATGTACACTGCCGGAAACAGAGTGCTGAACTCCAGCCCTTCTCCTTGTGTCACAGCAGTGCTGATTTAGATATATTTCCTGTCTTTAGAATAGCTTGTACCCTTAAAGCTGAAGCTTCTCATACTTAATGTTTTGGTTTTTTTTAAAATGGGACATTTAACTCACAAGCAACTGCTCTTAAAATACACATCTATGATCTGTGATACTATTCGTAATATATGATCGCTCACCTTAACATCAGACTCACTTTAATAAGCATTCTCTGAATGTATATGGTGGACTTAGCTTCACAAAAGAAGGCAACACAAAAGAACACAACATTGCTATAACTGCTTGTCTCCAAAGGTAAAGCATTTATAGAGAGACCAGAATTTATATTCAGATACAACAACTTAATGGCCCTATCAGTTCTAAAGAAAATGTACCTTCTAGTAGGTTGTCCCAAATGTTGTGGGATTTTTTTTCTAGTTCTATTTTCTTTCTTTTATTAAATCTACTTTATTTGAATGAACTAATTAGCAACTATTCTACCACACAAGAATGTGCAGCAGTGAAGCATGCTTTGTTGATAGAGAGAACCAAAAAATTATCACAGGTGAGAGTTCAAAAGCAGTGTTTAACACTGAATAGCAAATAAAACGCTTCAGTTCCTTCCACTATCATATCTTGGGCTTTCTTTGTTTTGGACTTTTTTTCCATGCAGCTAATATGGCTTGTTCTTAAGTGTTGCACTATGGGGATAAAGCTAATTTTCTGATGTAGAATTATGGCCCATTGCTTATGAGTCATTAAGGACCTGGTGGTTTTGATATGATGGAAAAGAAATTGAAAAGAGCATACTATAGAAATGGAAAAATCATGCTAAGTTGAAAATAATATTAATCAACTGAACGAGACAAAAAGAACACTACTGTCTTTGTTCTCCCTACATTTACCAAAATATGCACCCAAAATGTTGACAAATACGAATAACAGCATCATTAAATTAAAAAAAAATAATGCTGTTTTCCCCTTGCCCTTATGCTTCCAAAAAGAAGGAAAAACACTCTCCATTTTTTCCTGATCCTGACTGTCAGACTGTGACCATGAATGAAGAAAAAGAGATGGACTCCAAATGAGTTGGGGCTCTGAAGTTTGCTTTTCTTTTTTTTTTTTTTTTAACCCTTTTGGAGAAGAGAAAAAGAAGTTTCATCAGTCTGTTGTGATCTCTTAATTCCAGAAGGAAATATATGTTTACATGGGTTATGTGTTTAATGTATATGTACATGTATATAATGTATATGTGTATATATATACTTTTAATGTATATCTATGCCAAAGAAAAAGTCTTATGTTAAATATGTTGCAATTATCAATTAAATTGATAATATACTGGAAAAGCAAAGGCTTTACATTTAAATATTTTTAAAAAAATGGGAAAATAATACATCAACAAAAGCTCTACTAACAATAGAATTTAAATATAGACATTTCAGCTGCTATCAGTTTCATTTCTGCATTCTTTGGCTCGGGCATTTTCATCGTGGCTGTTCTTGCTTGCTGTTAATATAGATTTGATTGTGAATTCTAACAGATTTGAACATGGTGGAAGAAATTCCTGTCATTCCTGTTTATTTGTGATTTCTAGTTGCATAGACTGTGGAAAATATCCATATTATTTAATTCTAATTGCATTCATTAAAGCTAGCTATCCTAGAACCTTTTCATCTCTCAGGAATAATTTGATTACATAAAAAAGAGAGAAACTCATGACCTGGCTCTTTGTCATAAAGGACTATTATATTATGCCTGGAGAACTCTGATTTTGACTGAATATGCACAAGCAATGTAATGACTGAAGAGTTGTATATTGACCTCACATGACATTGGAAATGTGATTATTTGAGAAGCTTTAGGGACAGGAACACAGTTATTTTATGAATTATCCAGGCAATTGACCAGTGAAAATAGTTGAAAGACCCTTCTTGGGAGAAAGAACAATGAATACTGAGAGTTGTAGATTGTGCTAGTATAATATTTTTAGACACTTTTAATATGAGGAAAAAGGTTTCCATGGTATCTTAAACGTATATGCATTATTGTCACACAATGAAAGTAAAATGGCCAGGATTTTTTTTTTCTTATTTTTCCTGTAAAATTAGAGTGGAATAAGGCATAGTTTATTCCAGAGTGATGAACAGCACTGATGAGCTTGTCAAAACAAATTCTTAGATCCCAGTTCATGAATACTGCCTTCTCATCACATACTCTTAATGGATGCTTGATACATATCACAGAGTTCTGGCATTTGTATTTAGTTACCCGTGTAATAGACAGATAATAAAGTCATAAAAGATTTATTTTGTGGGTTGCTTAGTGGCAGATTCCATTTTATTGTCATTCTCCAATATGACAGGACGCTAAAAAGGAAGATATAATCTTATTTTTGTTCTTCACTTAGATACAAGAAATCAGACACAAATTGAACTGCAGTGTTTTTCACTCTAAATTGTCTTAATCCAAAGACTGCTTATCAAAATAATCAATTTTCTGTAAAAATGAACATCATCACTTAAGTAAGACCAAACTTTTCTGCCTTTGCAGAAGATAGGAGATCTCCACAGCCACTCTTTTTTAATAGTTGTGTATTTTATTTTAAACTGATCTCTTATTATAGTTATAAGCTACTTATCTGTGAGGTAGGCGCTTTCTTAAATTGTGACTTTTTCCGTTTCAATATCAGAGCAGTATGAAAATCCTTCAAAGTAGTGCCGTAACTTAAAGAATCTATGAGGTGTAGGAGGCAGAATGTCCTCAAGAATTATTTTGATAGCAAATAATTTTCAGACTTGATTTTAATTTACAATGTTGGTTTCTTTTATTTTTTACTTTTTTCTTTTACATTTTGCCAACAGCAGCATAATCCTGTTATATTATAATTATGCATTTCGCACACTTAAAATACTTTTTCTAATGTTATTCTCTGAACCTAATTAAAAAACTTTGATCAATCTTCAGAAATCCATACTGAAGGGATGAGCAAGCAGTACTGAAGAACTTTCTTTTGACTTTTCTCTCTTGACTGTATTACAATCAATTGGCACCATTTTAATCTATTTATCTTATGGCTTACAAATATAAAACTTGAGCATTTCCTTCTCATTTTTAATTAATAATTATGTCCTGATATAAGACAACCACTGAGTTTAACAACTGATTAGTTACTGTATTAAATATTCTGTAGGGAATTAAGTAATGTGAGAAACTATATTACTAAGTTTAACAGTACATCTACAATAACAATGCTAGGTATTTTATGAAAAACATAATAATTTAAATATTTTATTTAGTCACCAAATGCAACAGAAAAATTCAAATTACATATGTTAGTTTCTAAAAAATATTGAAACTTTTGTAAGTTTACTAATGGTGTGATTGGCCATTTAATGAAATTATTTCTTTCACTGTATGATAATAATTACAAGTTTAAAGTTCAATGGAAACTTTTCTCCTTTTATTAAAAACTCCCCCAAATATTTTCATACTATCACAAACCTAACAAAACCAAACCCAACCAAACCAAAACACAAACACTTTCCCCATAAATATGCTTTGCTATGCTAAGCTAAAACAAGAATTAAACAAAACCCCACTAGTTTAAAATAAGCATCGTGGAATCCTTTAAATACTTCTTCCCTATGAGTCTCAATTTTCTATCTGTCAAAAGCTATGTATTTTGCTTTCATTATTACCCAGGTTAATGTATGGGTTTCATACGACACACAGCAGGTTATCTTGGATGTTAGTCAAGACAACTTTTCATCTGTGCATTAAGGTGCCAGAAACAATCATCCCAGAGGGATGGACACAAAGGAGACTTAATCAAGACAGTATGTATGAATTTGACTGTGTGACATTTCACTCAATTCAATCTGACAAGAATAATATTTAAGAACTGAAAAAAGATTCTTTTTTCTGCAGAGAAAAGGTCTTAAAAAAGGAATAAATAAGTCAAATTTTCTTATAGAAAGCATGCTGTCATCCACTTCTTATGCTAACACAGTACATATTCATTGTAAGACCAGAGAAAAAATGAATCACACACAAAATTTGGTCTAGCATGTGACTCTTGCACTACATCTGCATTAGGAATAGAAGCAGAGCTAAATAATGCACTCATGATGATTGTTGGATTTTTCTGCATAACATAAGAAGCCATACAATAAAACCATACAAAAACAAACACAAGGAGAGATTGGATGGACTAGATGACCTTGAGGGGCCTTTTCCAACCTTAATCACATAAAATCCTTGTCTAAATTTTAATGGGCATTGCCAGAAATAACATAATTTTCTCAAACCATATGATATACATTATCTGTCTTCTCATAATTTCTAATTCTAGCAATGGTAGAAGTCTGACAAGCCACACTCCTAATAATGTATGGATAAAACTAATTTAGAGGGGAATCCAAGTGCCGGAGTGAAGTGTCTGTAATATGTAAAAGTGATAAATAACAGAATAACTCATGGGTAGAGAAGAGTCTGGTTTAGTGGTCTGGGCCATTTCATCGCACAGCTGTAGTTGAGTATAAATTCATTTTGGAGAAACAGAGGTGGAAATTAGAACACATACTAAAATATATGTAAGGGAAAATTTGAAAATGTATACTAAGGATAAAAAGAAAACCAACAAAAAAAGCACCTAAATTTTTACTAAGATATCAACATATCTATGAATGATACTTAGAATTACAATGGAATAGGCAATTACCCCATAGATCCCTTATAGTCATAGGGTCACATTGTTTTTGTAGGGGATGGAATACCTTGAAAGGTATTCTTATGAGAGAGAACAATAATTTACATTGGTTTATATTTTAAAACTTTATTTTATGTCTATAAAGGATTTTTTGCTTGCCAATGTGCTTGTATTGGTATACCTAAAGAGCATTTTCCTTTGAAAACGTGAAAAAGAAAGTAGCCTGAATTTTTGCACTGTTGCTCTGAAACTACAGCAGTAAGGAATAGTTTGCTCTACAAACACTGGTAGGGTAGTTTTGTTGTTTTTTATTCCTTTCCAGGACTTTTACTTTTGACCCATAACCAGAAAAATAAATCAGATCTCCACAGAGATCTTATTTCTACTTGTAGATTTATCTGACGTTTAAAATTAAAAAAAAAAAATGGTCAAAAACCAGTGTAGTTCAACTATAGGGTTGGAAATTGTAGACTGTTTTAGTAGCCCTATTAAAGTTGTCATGTAGAGCCAGGTTCTTCTCTAACACTCTTGTAGTCTTGAATCTTAAAACTTTCATATTACAATATTGAAATACTGATCCTAAGTACATTTGGTTTATATTTCTTATACTGAAATTCACACCATTTCAGTTTCACATACAGTTTACTGTACGCCAGTTAAGAAAGTTACTACAGACAGTGCTAGGGAAGATTGTTAAAAAACTTGCTAAAAGTCCAAGTAAGGTTAGGTAAAGAAAACAAACTGTGTGAACCTACATGTAATATTTGGGGTTGTTTTTTCTTAATTGTGTATGTTGGTTTGTTGTTTTTTTTTCCTTAAAAAACCCCAACAAACCACACCATGAATCAGAAAAAAATTATATGAATTTGCAAATTTGATACAAATGAGGGAATAAGTGTTTTGGTAAGATATCCAAGCATTATGGAAGATATTTTCTACCATAGGACATTGTCCAGTTAAGCAGAAAATTGTGAAATTAAACTTCAGCACTGATGAGGTACAGTAACAGAATTTCTAACTAGAAATTTAAACATTTCATGATATCTTTTCTCATTTAAAAGTCAGTTTCCATTTTACTATAAATCTCAGCAATCATAATCTCTTCCCTGTATGCATTGAAAGAACTTCATGTGAAATAACTGTAAAAAGGTTTTCCTTTTCCCACTTTTCCACATTTGGTGTTATAAGGTTTAAAAGGGAAAGGAAAAGCCAATCTTTAAGAATTATCAACCCTTCCTCCCGAGTTATCTCTATAGGTTCTCTTTATAATCAGATATCAACATATTCTTATAGAACAGCCACTAGAAAGTGTTACCTTCCAAGTTGTTGTTTTTCTTTCCCCCCTCTCAGTTATGGTTTCATTATGCTGATAAAAATATGGAAACATTGTAATTATATATATATAAATATATATACACAATTCTCATGCTATCAGATGCAGCATCTAAATGAATAACATATACTTATCAGTATGTGTATTGCATTTATGAAATTAAAGTGATAGCTGTATAATCACAGTGCATTTACTTAGTTTTTAAAATCAACATTTTATGATTAAATGAATTAGCACCCATTATTGAACTGTGCAATTTAAACATTTGCTAAGCAATTATGTTTCATAAAATGATATGTAACTAAGAAGACATTATACTTCAGCATCATTAAACCTCAAATCAAATAATAAACAAAAGAAAGATTAGAGTGAATAAGATAAAATACATGTGTCTTACTGGTTCTGTACTGTTGTTCCTCATCATGATACCCAGGCCATTCACTATGACTCAAAATTCATAAGAAATCACTGAAAATAAGGAGATCATGAAATTTAGTACCTATGTGTTTGTAGCTGAATCTCAGAACTACATTCTACAAAATTCTGATATTTATAAAGATCTTTTTGGCTTCAGTCCAGAATGAAATGAAAATGTTTAGGAAAATAATTTAATGATAGATAAATTATAAAATTAATTCTTACTTTCATTTATATAAAAATTTTGATACAATAAAATCGTTTATATAACCAATTTTTTTTTAAATAGTATTGACTTCAAGCTTGCATAAAGTCATCCATTACATTAATAGAGAAACATCTTTGTCCTTAAGGGAGGCACTCCTTATGTAATGATCTTCATTCTCATTTATTTGACGCCCATATCCTTACTGTTTATCATTCAGTGTTCTGAAACAGTGAATCAACAGATTACTGAAAAAATCTTTGTGGAAACAGCTTCCACCATGTACATCTGTAGTGATTTAATCTGTTTTTTTAAAAGAGTGTCTACAGTCTTCGAGAGATTACATATGCTAGAGATTTCTAGATCCTTTTAGGGATTTTTTTCAAGTAATTGGTAGTTACTTTGGAAGAAAAACTTCTTCTCTTTATACACTCTTCTTACCCCAGACTGAAAATTATTTATGTCCTGTTCTCACAGATTATACACATTTGTCTCTTTTTACCAGTCCTCAGCTCTTGCCTACTTGGAGCTACTTGGTATGCTGAGCAGATTGCATGCTGCCTCACAAAGGACTAGCAGTAGCTTAAACTTGTGATCTGTAGTCAGAAGAGGCTATTCAGAGGATTTTACAGATTTTTCTAGCATCCTGAAGTAAGTCCAAGTCAAAATAACACATGCTAAGTGTAGGAAATCGTTTACTTCTCTCCAGTATTTAGGTACAAGGCAGGACTAAATGAGAATTCAACAAAAATCTTCTTGAGTTCACACTAAATAATACCTAAGGAAATACTGAGATTTTCTTTCATCAGGCACTATCCAAGGTATTCGTTCTAGCACATTTTAAGCAGTCTCCCAATGATACGTCCAGAAGAAGAAACACAATGTGTCTCTACAACAAGTAGATTTAACAGAATGACTTACATTGTCTATTGGAGAATTGTTGAAAATATTTCTGGATCTGAAAATGCACAGGCCTAAGAAAAAATATTGGCTCCCTAATTCTTTTTTTTTTTTTTCCAATACTGTTTCTGCTTTTCTCTTCTGGGTTTCCACAGGATCCAAGTGTCCATAGTCTCCATAGGAATGAATGGAACCATGCAGGAACACCTTTTCAGGTAAGTACTACTTCCAACCTTGTGAAATGGTAGTAGAGAATGTGCAAACATCTTGATTTTCATCAGCGTCAGCTGAGGTCTTTTAAGTATGCACAGTTTAACACTTCAACATAATGGTGGCAGATGTTGTTTCCTAAAATCAAAGAAAAAAACTTTCAAGATGGTATAGGCAAAGCAGAGAGCAGTTCTTTAATGAAAGCATTCTGGTAAATGAAGTATATCAAGGCGCATACAGTATAAGGTTCATACAAATTAATAACACTACTTGATTATCATATCTAATGGGTACATCCAACCCAAGAACCCTTTGCCCCTGGTATCACCCTGGTACCATCCTCAGAACTGTCCCATTGGAGCACTTCTATCTTGTTTCGTTTTGTTATTCCAGTCCAGGTGCATGTGTCCCAAACATGGTGTCCTTGCTCCTATCTTCCCACTGAAAAGACCATTAAACAGAATTCAAGAATGTGGCACAAACTGTGAGAAACTGTTAGAAACTCTAGCTGCTACCTCGAGGGTGAGAAACTGTACAGCTATATAAAAATCTAAAAATATAAAAAATATTAAAATCTGCAAATATATAAAAATCTCCTCTCCTCCCTTCCCCTCTCTTCTCTTTCTGAACAAGTTTTATGTACATTGTGAACAAAGCTATTTGAAGACAAATTCTCCTTCCATATCTTCCTTTGAAATTGTTTGATGCCACTCAGAAACAGTCCAGAGTTCAACACTTAATTCTCTAATAAAAATATGCAACTTGAAGTGAAATATCTGAAATGATACTGCATCATCAGTAAAGTGAATCCACAGATATTCTCTACATTACAGTGAACAATTTCAAATCTCATCTTCCTACAGTACTCAAAGTGAAATGAAGCTGAATAGAACAAATCCTGATTTTTCACATTTGCTGTTATTAAAGAATGAAAGAAAGTAGTGCCAAGGGGAATAAGAGAATAAAGCTATGGCCATTCAGTTGTGAAGAAAGTAAATTACTAAAACTAACCTCATTTTTTTTTTGTGCATGCTTTCAGTTGATGCCCTGGAGAACAATTCCCTTTATAGGAAAAAAGGGCGGGGAACAGACAATAGAGCCTATTGCTTTATCTTGCCTCAGTCTTATTGACAAATTATATTTCATCATCAGATAATAGGTTGTCATATTTTTTATTTGAGCTATACTTTTATGTATCTCCAGCTAAGCCTCCCGGATATTCATTTTTCCCCATAGCTTTTCCATAATGTTTGATGGAGACTTTTGCAATTCCATTGATTGTGAAACCAGGTTTAAATCCTGGAAGGCAGACAATATTCATGATGTAACAGGGACCATGTAAGGCAGACCATTTTTTTTAAACTAATGTTCAGAAATACATTATGTTTCAGATTAATGTGAAATATGAAGTCCTTAATTTTTTTCTAGGTACGTGCTAACATAACAGTGCTTCAAAAAAAAGCCCTTGTGTTTTTTGATAAACTGAACCAACTAAGTGATACTTAGACAAATATTATAGACTTGTCCTAACTGGTATATTTAGACTGAACTTTTTTTATGGGAGTAGGTTTTTAATAGATATTTTGAACTTGATACTGGCATTCAGGGAATTGATTCAGAGCTGAGTTACATTAAAAGCCTTTATTAGGAAAAAAAAAAAAGAAAAAGAAAAGAAAAGAAAAGAAAAGAAAAGAAAAGAAAAGAAAAGAAAAGAAAAGAAAAGAAAAGAAAAGAAAAGAAAAGAAAAGAAAAGAGAAAAAAGAAAAAAGCATCCTTAGCAGTGGAAATACTGCCATTATAGTAAGATGAATGGTTGCTGTTAACCATCTTAAGGAGAAAAAAAATTAAGAAAACTTAATATGAATATGTATAAAATGGTTCAGTCTAATTTTTTCAATACATATGTGTAGAATGGAAACAGAAGAGAGACAAGCAAATAACTTCATCCTGATTTTTGACAGAAGTAGCTGGCTGAAAACTGCATTACTAAGGATCCATCTTGATATACAGTGAAGATATAAACAAAAAGTACACCAGTTGAGAGAATTATGTTAATTCCACCATATCTGGCTTGACTTTGAGCCAAGGCCTCAAGCCTGAATCACATCCAGATAGACACCATGGGAAGATAAGTATGCTTTATCCTTTTTTACTGACATAGAAGAACAATAATATTCCAAGACAATTAATATACTGAATAAAAATACAGTCTTTACATATTAATGGTTGACTTTTATTTTTGGCCCTATAGAGATGTTACATGCCTTCTAACAGAAAACCTTTATGTGATGTGGACAATATCATAAGGACATCATAGCTCTTCATGGTCAAGAGACTTAAAATAAAATCTATTTGTTCATTAAAAATATTATGTTCTTTCTTCCTTTTACGCTAAACATTAGTATGAATGACATGACACAATCAGGAAATTTTGTACTCTTACTTCAGTAATCTGTAAATTCACTTTCATTATTTGTGTTTCCTGAGCTCAACAAACATTTATCCTTGTAAAACATGAGCAACAGAGTGATTTAGAGAGAAAGCCAACTGATTTCAGACATTTCTATAATTTATGTTTGGAATTTGCCATTATAACCTGAATTTTAAACAGTCATCTTTCAATTACCAAGAACTCATTATAATACAAAATATTTGCTCCTTGGTTTTGATCTTAGCCCCAGTGGTCAATTTACTTCTACCTTATATTAATTATCTGTCATTAGATAAGTGGATGCAAGCCTTTGGGAAAAAAAACTAAAAACAAACCAAAACCAAAAAAACAAGGTAAGAGGAAAACCACTTTATTAAATGGATAATTTTATATACATTGCTACCTGCTATGTATTGGGAAGGAAACTAATTGGGAGCTATTGGGAAATATTTAAAACACAAGTTGAATATGTGATGCAATAATGATTTATATTACTAATTAAAGTGGCATAACTATACTACTTAAATAAAAAGGTAAAAGCCTCAGTTCTGCAGCACACTGGATTAAAATAGAACATCCTTATGAAATTACCATGAAATTCAGTGGAAGCACATGCAAAACTAAACAGATTGCTTGGAAAGCATTCCTCTACAAATCTGTTCTTTTTTTTAGGTCTGCTGAAATCTCAGCTGATTTCAAGGTTTCAATTTCAAGGTTTCAATAGTTTCAAAAATGACTCCTACTCTTTAAGCAAACCATATCGAAGGCCACAGTGTATCTATAGAGTATATCTACGAGAGTAACTGTTGAATGGCAAAACATGGGATATCAACATTTCTCACAGGGAAAAAAAGGAAAAAAGGCAAGAAGGATAATCTAGATCAGCTGAAGCACAAGTCTTAGAGAAAAGTAAATTTAGAGAAGATTCATTGACAGTATAATAGTGCAGTGAAACAGATGCAGCCCTCACATAAATTAATACCACTCTATCTCTTCCCTTTCAGGCAGGTCAGGGGAGAGAAAATAAGATGGAAAATGACTCCTATTTTGAGATAAAGCATTTTACTAAAGCAAAAGTGAAAATTTGTGTGCACACAAGCAAAGACTAAAGTCCCAAGGTTTATTCTCTACTTCCGATTAGTAAGCAATGTCCAGCCACGTCCTGAGAAGCAGGGCTTCAGCACACAGAACGATTGTTCTGGAAGACAAGTACTGTAAACATTGAATGCCCCTCTTCCTCCTCCTTTCCTTAGCTTTTATATCTGACCTTACGTCATATGGTATGGAATATCCCTTTGGTTTGGTTACCTTGTGTCCCCTCCCAGGATTTTGCCCACCTCTCTCCTGCCTCCACCCCTGGATGAGGTGGGGAGTTTAGGGGGTAGAGGAATGTTGAGAGGCTGTGCTGATGCTGTGCCAACTCTGCTCAGCAGTAGCCAAAACACTGGTGTGTTACCAACACCTTTCTAACCACCAGCGCAAAGCACAGCAATGTGAAGGCTGATATGAGGAAAATATCAGTCATGCAATATCCAATATCCATCTCAGTCAGACCCAATACAGTGACCATAGGAGAAAAAAATCGTGGAAACATGACCACATTTCCAATTTTTTCCCAGTCAATGTGCTTAATATATAGAAAGTTTTATGAATCAGGACAAGTAAAAAGGACAGTGCAGATGCTGCTCCAAGAAATTAGTCAGATAATTTCCAGAATTGTCTACAGAAAAAAATTCTATCTTTCAAAAGAATTTTTAATTTAAGTATTTGGTTTTTCATTGCCATTTTTTTCATTCGTTCCCATCAGAACAGTCAGAAATGTGAAGTTTCATAAAAAAATATAATTAGTGTATGTATAAACTAATCCATAAATGAGCAAAAATTACAATAATCATGTAAACTTTTAGTATGGACCACCTTAATGAAAAATACATATCTTCAAGAAAACAGTCACTATCAATAACCATTGCTACTACATTTTATCCAACTTCTTTTCTATTATTGCAAGAAACTTTCTCTATGGTTGATAGAATATAAATGCCTTGTGTGTACTCTAAAGCAGAAACACGGAACAATGCATTGAAATCCAGTGAAAAAAATATCACAAAATAATGGAAGACAAAAATATTAAGTTTAAAATCTAATACTGGTGCATATGGATTTTACAGAGAATGAATTCCTTGGATAAAAGCATGAATTTTCTAAAACCATTGGTATGTTTGTCACAAACTATTAAAGTAAGAATTCCAACCAATTTGCTTTTCTTGTCACTGTGAAAAAATAAAGCTTTAACTTAAGTGAAACTGTGCTAATTAACTAAAGCAAGTACTGGATATATTTTTTAATTAGTTACAAGAATTTGGGAAAGTTTATTTATCTTCCAGTAGACTACTGAATACTAGACTACTAAAATACTAGACTATTTTATTTGGCTGAGTTTCCAAAATTAACCAGGGAGTTTCCACCACAATTCACAGAGACCTGATGTGCTTTCTAGAGACGTGTCCTGGTTACCAGGGGCTTGTATCAATATTGTTACTGAGAGAATAGCTGGCCAAATGGCCACTGACTACTAGCTACTGCTGTTGTTTCACATGGGCACCAATGCAATTTGAAGTAGCCAGAAGCAGTCTGAGAAGTAGCAAGAAGGACTACAAAACCCTGAGAGCAGTAGTAAGGGTCTCTGGAGCACAGCTTGATTTTCATCAATCCTCCTGGTCAAAGGAAAGGGATTTGAAAGAGCCAGCCTAACCTGGCAAATCAATAAATGTTTACAGGACTGGTGCTGTAGCCAGGAGTTCCTCTACTTAGACCTTGGACTTAGGCATCAAAGGGACTTGCTTCAATATACCTGTCCCACTGGGGACGGATGAGGTCCAACTTTAAGAGAAAGAGCAGAGCATCTTAGCACATAGGTTTGCCAGACTGGTGAAGAGAAATTTAAATGAAAATGTCTGGGGGAGGGGAATCTTAGTCCATTCAATTCCTACCAGTTTGATGTCAGTGCCAGTAAGACATACCCAGAGCCTGAAGAGGGATCATAGGTTAGCACCTGAAGATCAGCACACAGGAATTCAGCCACTCCAGCTAGTAAGACAACTTCACTGGGGACCCAACTTAAGTTCCTCCAGGCAAATGCATGTAACATGGGGAATAAACAAGAGCAGTTAGAGGTGTGTGCATTTCTGTAGGGCTGTGATCTTATTGGCATCACAGAGACATGGTGGAAAGACTTCTATGATTGGAGAGTTAGCACTGAAAGTTACAGGAAGGATAGGCAAGGAGACAAGGAGTGGGTGTCACCCTCTATGTCAGTGATGGTCTGGAGTGCATGAAGCTCTACCTGGGGATGGATGAAGAGTCAACTGAGAGCTTATGAAATGATTTGAAAGGTAACATTGGAGTGGGGATCAGCTATAGTCTGCCCAATGAGGAATCAAGCAGATGAACCCTTCTATAGATAGAGAGGAGCAGCCTCACATTCACTAGTCCTGGTCCTTAAGGGGAACTTCAACCACCCCAATACATATTGGAGGGACAACACAGCAGAACATAAACAATATGGGAGGCTCCTGAAATTTTGAGTTATACCTCTTGCTTATCCATTTTAAAAGTAAAAATATAAATACATAGATTGGTAATGCTATTTAATTTTTTAATTTGTCTCAATATATTAGCTGTTTCTATTATAGAAAGAAAACAAAACTGATTTTCCTACTATTGCAAGAAATACCTTTTACTAATTGCAATTCAAATCCTTTCCTAAGATTTGATAATCTAAATAATTGACAGTTCTAACTGATGCTCATGGAGTCTTAATTCAAAGACTTAAATATCATTCAGATTGATTTTTGTGCTATCTTTCATATTTAAAAATAATAAAGAAAAGAAAACCCCCACTTATACAGAAAAGGGACTTCTCAAAATTCCATTCTATTTGGATAGTCAAGAAAGAAGAGAAATCCTGTTGTGAAGCAAGAATATAATTTACTAATGATACCTTGATTTGATGAAACAGTACTAAAAGAAATGGATCAGACAAAAAATAACCTTGAGACTTAGAGAAATTACACAAAATAAAGTGTTCTAAAATAAAAGACCATATAAAGAATAAATGTCAAGCTTTTCAGAAACAAAATCAGACCCTGTCATTTGAAAATGGCAAGAAAGGGAAGGATAAAGAGTATTCTGAGAATTTGAAAAGTTGAATATAACACATGCAAAAATATATGAAAAAAATATATGTGAAAACACATCTGCGCATAGGAAGAAGAAGGCCAACACTGAGATAAAAACTGAAATGTTGTTTTGCTTCAACGCACTACAAACTCAGCATATGCTAATTTTTCCCCCCCTAATTTATTACCTAAATGTAAGGAAATTGTGCAAAAGTATAATAGTTATTGCACTTTGCTTGATTACGGTTTGTTTAACATAATTCACAAATTTGTTAGGAATTTTGAGCTAGCTAATTAATTATGCATGCAATGCCAAGTTGCATGCAGAAAATGCTGTCTTGAAAATATACTGAGTGTTCAAACAAAATCCTATTGTGAATAAACATAGTGATGTTTATGGCTGACCATGAAGCTGTTGATTTCAATGTTGTTATGTTTGGGTTTTTTTTAATTTATTTGAAAAATATGGGATTGACAATACACATAAAACTCAATACTTTGATTAGATCTCAGAAACTGAGATGCACACATGCACTAAAACTATTGGTTTAGCTGTAATATATAAAACAGATCTATAAAATAGAGATATAATAAACTATTTGGTTGTATTGTATTATCTGCTGATATTTCTTGTGCTAGGACCTTCTTTTACTTCAGAATAACATTACATAAAAATTCATAATGAGGTTCTATAAGACAAAGTGCTGTGTCCTGCACTTGAGTCACAACAACCCCCTGCAGTGTTACAGACTGGGGGAAGAGGGGCTCAGAAGTGGCTCAGCAGGGTGTTGGTCAACAGCTGAGTAAACATGAGCCAGCAATGTGCCTGGCTGGTCAAGAGAGCCAATGGCATCTTCGACTTTATCAGAAATAGTGTGGTCAGCAGAACCATAGCAGTGATTGTCCACCTGTACTTGGCACTGGTGAGGCTGTAACTCGAGTGCTGTGTCCAGTTCTGGGCCCCTACAAGAAAGACACTGATGTGCTGAAGCATGTTCAAGGAAGGGCAATGAAGCTGGAGAAGGGTCCAGAGAGTGAGTCATTTGAGGAGTGGCTGAGGGAGATGAAGTTGTTTAGACTGGAGAAAAGGAAGCTCAGAGGAGACTTTATTGCTCTCTACAACTACCTGAAAGGATGATCAAGGTGGGGGTTGGTCTCTTTCCTGGGCAACTAGTGACAGGACAAGAGGAAAGAGCCTCAAGCTCTGCCAAGGAAGGTTCAGGTTGAATTTCTTCACTGAAAGTGTTGTCGAGCATTGGAATTGACAGCCAACGGTGGTGGTGGAGTCACCATGCCTGTAAGTGTTCAAGAAATAACTCAATATGGTACTTAGTGCTATGATTTAGTTGGCATATTCAGTCAAAGGTTGGATTTGATGAACTTGGAGGTCTTTTTGAACCTCAGTGATTCAATGATTCTATGATTCAGTGATCCTCCTGGTTAGATTTCAACGACCTACAAGCTGTGAAAAGCAGGTAATGATGAGAAAGACACCAATCATCTCTAGTCAATATGCCTTCCAGATTTACAGTATATAAAAAGATGAAGTTCTTCTATATGCATAACATAATTGAACCACTATGTATTCAGAAGCATAAAGGAACCTTGTTTGCTTTCAAAGTATAAGCAATTGTAGAGTTTCAGTATATATAGCACATCCTTAAATTCTCTTATCATGACACTTCTGATCATATGAAAAAGCTCTAAGAAAAATTAACTGTTTATATTAATGTCTTCTGATCCTCTCTACTGCTTGGTCACTGTTTCTTCAGCCTTAAATGAATACATGAATCTGACTTTTCTCAAGGTCTTACTTTTCAGTAAAGGATGCTAGCTGAACCCACTCTGATGACGTCAAGAAATACTTGGGAATCTGGACCTCGGATTGTCTTCAGTGCTACTGTCATCTGTGAGCTGCAGCAGTTCCACTTGGCTAAGACATGTACAATACTGCAGAAAAGGTCATAAAGGAAATGGCAATGCAACTTGCAATTCAGATGGAAATCAGTGTTGGGGGAGGTGGGATTGGGGGAAGAAGAAAAACTTCTATTAGAACTTCATTGTAATGCAGTGATAGAACTGTACAGATCAAAGGATTATTTTCTGGTAGCAGGAGGCGCAGGTGGAAGCCCTACAGGCCTCTCATAAAGCAATTAAGGTTGATATTTTCATAGAGGAAAGGAGCATCTTTTAGAGGGCTTTTACATCCAAATATCTGCTGTAGGCTCTGTGAGAACCATTACAGAGAGAAAGAAAAGAAACCTGAAGTCTTTGAAAACAAATATTTGACAGAATAGACTGAATATTCTAGCTGTTCTGTACTTCTTGGGCAAAATTCTGGTATTATTGTCATAATGATAGAATGGGTCATTGACTATTGCAAAACTGAGATTTCCTCAGATAAAAAAAAAAAGAGAGAAAACTTGGAATATGTCCCCAAAGATAAATACATTTTGAACTTTATTATTTATTCCTTCATTTAAATTATTTCTTTAGCATTACTGAAAGTCTTACCCATTTATAGTGCCACCTCAGTCAGCAAACACATAAGTGTCACAGTTCTCAGAGATGTTCCAAGAGAAATTTCTCTGTTTTTTTTAAGATCAAAAATATTTGAGGAGGGAGAGTTAGAAAATATCTTACCAAAAGGCATAGCAGGAGTCCACACCTGGAGTCTTCACTCTGTTCTTCTCTAAATGGTTCAATTTCTCCAAGTTTTCTTCCCTTTACTTAAAATAACATTGAAATCTGGAGTACTGTTCTAAAACACTCAGTTTTTCTAATTGCAACATTAAGGGTAAAGTGTAGAATTCATCCATAAATGATTGCCTATTTTTTCTTCCAACTATTTTTTCTTCCATCAGTAGTTATTCTAATTACAGTTATAATGTTATCAGTTATCTCCAAGTGTATTAGAATGTTTATTTTTATTTTTTCCTTAGCATGTAGTTCTTCAAGACATTGTTCCAACAGATGCTGAATACCTCCTGAGGACAATATATTATTTCCCTCTTGAAGGGAATGGAAAGTCAACATCCTGTGAACTTCCGAAGACCTTTATTCCTGATAAAGATTAACACACAGAAGGCACTCAGCACGGGCATGGTATCAGCCACTGTTTATGTGGTAATCATGCTTTGAATTTCTTGCGCTATGATTTTGATGAGGCAACTTGTATTTGTCTGATAACAAACTCCAAAGGGTTTGCTCTGATATCAGCTCTGATATTGGCTTTGGATAGGAGCTCTTTTTTCTACTAAGCTCGAAAAGCAGAGACCTGAAGGTTGCAGTGTCAGATTAAAATAAAGAGCAGGACGTGTCTTCTCAACTTCTACCTGTCTGACACACACTTCTGAAATATTTATGGGCTTCATTGTTCTGTCAAGTATAAGGTGTTCTTGTTAACATTTGGACATAGTTTAGGGCATATTTCATAAGTGCAACTGTTAAATATTTATGACTTACAC
Organism: Campylorhamphus procurvoides; assembly: GCA_013396655.1. NCBI lineage: Eukaryota > Metazoa > Chordata > Aves > Passeriformes > Dendrocolaptidae > Campylorhamphus > Campylorhamphus procurvoides. The sequence goes on from WBMV01000018.1 coordinate 285,202, forward strand.
TTATTACTTAAAAAGCACTTCACATATACATACTTCTTTAATTATTAATAAAGAACGTTTGGACAGACCTTATTTTTATTGCCCTGCACTTCTGGAAATTAACTTTTCATATATTTCTGTATTAATGTCCTGTGGATCTTACCATCTTTTTTTTTTTTAATACATGAACATTGAAATGCCTCTTCTCTTTTAACCCATCATGTTCAAGACTAGTATTATAGAATATGTAACTAGATAGAACCTGATCTAGTAGAAGATGTCCCTACTCATTGCAGGGGGACTGAACTTGGTGACCTTTAAAGGTCCCCTTCAACATGAACTATTCTATGATTCTATGAAATTTAAAGAACTGAGAGGATCTCCACATTTATACTCTTTTGCTGTCATAGTAGGCATCTGTGCTAATTCCACTTGTATGTTTCAGAGGTGCCACCTTATGAACATATATGATTTATAGTCCCTGTCATTTTGAGGGGCAACTAATTTGAGGGGTAACTAAATCTGACTGAAAGTTCATTACAATTTTAAAATGAGGAAAAAATTATTTCTATACATTTCCTATTTTTAAATGTGTGTTGGATAGTTATATAGATTGAGGTCTTGCACTAAATCTCTGATTTCAGTGGAAAAAACTTCCGCTTGCTGAATTCATCATTGAATCGTTGCTGCAAATATACATCTACATTCAGCTGACTGTTAAAGAGTTTCAAATAATATCTCTGTTTAATTAAAGTTTATTTGAAAGTTAAAATGTCATTTCCATTTCAGGGTCTCAGGGAGGAAAAATCATGGGAAATAACTTCAACTTCAGTTATGACACATTGTATCAAACATTTCCTTAGAGAGAACTAATGTGAAGAGTCCTCTGAATTTTTAGGTGAAAAAAAAAATCATGGATTTATGATATGAAGTTGTCTGACTTTGCAGTGAAACCCCTGTATGAATCTATATCACTTTCTTCCAAAGTACAAGAGCAGGAAATGTCTTAGTGTGAGCAGCTGTTTATATTTTTTACTTTTCTTCTCTTTTACACCTTTTTCATAACCCCTTTTGCTTTTCTGATGTACGATACTTCCCAGTGTTTGTTGCAATTAGACACATTATTACTGCAGCATATATTTTGCAAGGATGAATATCTTTAATTGCATTAGCATTATACTGACAAGTCAGGAAATAGAAACCACTAATTAAAGCAGCAACATACAAAAAGCTAACAGAAGGTAACTGAAGCATTGCAGTTTTTTTAAATGGAGATTTAAAAAAAAAAAAAGCTTGGAATGAAAAAATAAAGCTCTGACTTTGCACGACTTCTTGCTAACATCATCATCAAATCTGTAGTAACTTTTTCAGTTGAACTGTCAGTGTATCTGTTCTACAGCGGCAAAAATGTACAGAGATACAAAGTTTATCTATAAATAAGGGAGTTTAGGTATGAAAAGCATCTTACCTGCAGCAGCAGCAACCTCAATGTTGACTAACTGGCCACATTTTTCAGTGCATTGTCAAACTAGATTGTTCCAAATACAGAAGATAGTTTTGTTTGCTTCTAACTCTAATGTATTTACCCTACTTTGTAGCATAGCTGCTGCTATATGCCCACAAAATTTTAACAACTTAAGCTAGAGTCTGAATTTTCATTTGCATTTTCACAGAATGACAGAATTGAGTTGGAAGGGACCCACAAAGATTATCTAGTTCAACTCTTAAGTTAATGGCCCATATAGGGATCAAATGCTTGACTTCGGTATTATTTACAGAATGTTCTAAGCAAGTGAGTTAATTTCAGCTTATTGAGAGTTCAATAAGCCCACAAGTATGCTACATAGCATAGTAGTAATATATAGCAAAATGTGGGCTAGTAGAAAATGTCAACTTCAAGGTCTCTCAGCCTTATATTTACAAATCTAACGTATCTTTCTGAAAATCTCACTTGCCCTAAATGTTTCAAAATTGAACAAGCTGAGCAAACTGGTATTGTATAGACTTGCACAGGGTACATCCAAAGAGCTACTCTCCTGTAAAAGCAAAGATATCTTGAAAAATAATCTGCAGTTGTCTAGGTGGCATACCAAGTAAGGTAAGTGGTACTGGTTTTGGTACTTTAGCTAGCTTACCTTCAATTGCCTCAGATGACTGCACAGCACTGCTTCTGTTTGACAGATTACATAGACATATCTGTGCAGAAGATAACTGGGGAACAGAATTCCTTTTCAATGAAAAAATATTGAGCTTTCTCAATGCAAAAAAAAAAATAGTCTTTTCCTCATCATGTTAGAAATAACAATTTCCTAAAAAATTCCAGTTAGAGAATTCTTTGGAATCACGGAATGTTGCCTTGCTTTATGAAGACACTTATCAATTTTGATTAGTGCCTTTAGGCAGTGATCGTCTGAAAGCTGGACATTCAGAGTTTCAAAATGAACCAATTTTCAGGCTTAGGTAGACAGGCAGCTGGGTTAAGTAATGAAAAGCTGGGCCACTCAGCCTTTCTGTTCTCTCTCATATACTTCCCTGTCACTCAATCTCATCTCCCGACTGTTTGCCTTGTCAGTATTACTTGCCTCTCTCCATAGCTGATTTTACTAGAAAAATGTGGGTTTAATTGAAATTACTTATAAAATTTGTACCACACTGAAAGTATGTTCTTTATGAAAAAAATATTTCTTGCAGAAATATCCTGGCCATTTCTAGCAAGTAGTATAAAGTGCATTCAACCGCACTAAAACTAGGTTGTGACTGGAACTTTCCACAATTCTTGTTACTTGACATCTCACTTTGCTCCCCTTTTTGTCAGGACTACAGAGGAGAGGACTAAAGGTTATAATATTTGTATTATGGTGTTGTTTCCCATAAAGCATTGAGGCAGGAGGAAAGAAAATAGCAAAATATTTGCAAATATTGACTCATGAGTGAAACAGAAAGGGTAATAATGAACAGGGTAACATCAGACTCATGATCTGTCACCAGTGGAGTTCCACAGGGCTCCATCTTGGGCCCTGTGCTCTTCAATGCCTTCATAAATTACTTGGATGCAGGACTGGAAGGGATACTAAGCCAGTTTGCAGATGACACAAAACTGGGAGGAGCTGTTGACTCCCTTGAAGGCAGAGAAGCCCTGCAGAGAGACCTTGAAAAATCAGAGGGCTGGGTAATCACCAACCATAGAAAGTTCAACAAGGGAAAGTGCTCGATTCTGCACCTGGATTGGGGCAACCCTGGATTTTCATAAAGATTGAGGAATGAGGTGCTGGAAAGCAATGCCATGGAAAGGGACTTGGGGATTCTGGTCAATGGTAAGTCGAATATGAATCAGCAGTGCCCAAGCAGCCAGGAGGGCCAACTGTGTTTTGGGGGGCATCAGGCGAAGCATTGCCAACCAGTTGAGGAAAGGGATTGCCCCACTCTACTCTGCAGTGGGGCGGCCTCACCTTGAATATTGTATGCAGTTTTGGGCACCGCAATATAATTAAGATATGAAGCTATTAGAGAGTGTCCGAAGGAGACCAAGGAAGATGGTGAAGGGCCTTGAGGGGAAGCTGTATGAGGAGCAGCTGAGGTCCCTTGGTTGGATATTAGAAAAAGGTTCTTCACCCAGAGGGTGGTTGGGTACTGGAACAGGCTCCCCAGGGAAGTGGTCGCAGCACCAAGCTCAAGTAGCATTTGGACAATACTCTCAGGCACATGGCGTGACTCCTGCGGATGGTCCTGTGCACAGCAAAGAGTTGGACTCAGTGATCCCTGTTGGTCCCTTCCAACTCAGTATATTCTGTGATTATGTGAAAGATGATTTTAGTTTTCTTTCTCTTTATTAGATATTTTTCAGCAATAAAATATGTGCTGTGTTTCTATTTTAAGGGAAGGTAATTCTCTGATTATTTGATAAAAATAGAGCAAGACTGGTGCATAAGTAATTGAAAGCATCATTGTCACAATCAGAAAAATTCAAGGGCAGTATAATGACAATGAAATTTGAACTAATTCCTATTTAATCTTCAAAATAATAATTAAAATTCTCAGGAAAACATTGAAATATGAATTTTACACTATCAAGAATTTTTTTTTCATTCAGGAGTATTATTTATTTATGAATTAATAAATATTAATTTGTTCTTATATAAACCTTTCAAAGAAATATCTTCCCTATTGATTTCAGTGATTCTTAAATGCTGTGAGTTTGTGCCACATTTCTTCTACTGTATATGTCCTAGCATTGTACCAACTCATATACTGAGTAGCACAGATGGGAAATGGAAGACTTGCACACAGTCATAAATGTATATTAAATCAGGCCATAAAAAAGATAGTGGTTGTCTGTTTTTTTATAATAGCCAAACTGTACAGTAAAGCTTTTAGAAAAAGCGTTCAGGTGGTAGTCACCAATTATCTGCTACATTTATCAGAATGTGATCAGAAATAGTAAAAAAGAAAATATCCTTTGATATTTCTTTTGTCATAATATATATACCTAAATATATACCTAAGTATATACTAACTATATAATATATATAATACATATGTAATAAGTATATAATACCTAAGTATAACATGAAGTTCTATATTTTTTTATTAATTACAAATCAATAAGTTCAAGCTGATTTTCAACCCTTTGCTTTTTTTTTTTTTTAAGCCTCTATGTTAGAAATTCAGGGGTTCACAATATAAATTATGAAACTATGAGGTCAGAAATAACATATCTTCTCACTAGCTTTGTTGAAGGCTGCTGACAAGGAGACTGAAATAAATGAAAAATTAAAATGCATGAAAAATTCAAACTAAGTGCAATTAAATTGTGGCTGTACCTCAGCCAATTACAAAGATAAACTGAAATGCCCCAACCTGTTTGCAATTTCATTATTAAAAAACTAGTTGAACCTGAATGTATTTTTATGAGTAGACTTTGAAATCCACAAATGAGTTTTCAATCCTATTTCTTGAATGAGACATTTATATTCACTTTTTTTGTGCTTTGAATATTACTTCATTTATTGTTGCACACAGAAAGTTCAGATACAGTTGTTGATCCAAATTCTACCCAAAAACTTTAGTTTTGAAGATTGAGAGTGATAGGAGCAGTGTTATTCTGCTCTCCCCAGAGAGCATGGACACACTGTTGCTGACTACAATGAACATTAGTTGATCCACACTGAGTAGTAGTTAAATCAATTACCACTTGATTTTAGCTGCAAGAAACAAACAAACAAACAAACAAAACCAAACCCAAAAAAACTCCCCAAGAATGGACCTACATTACCAGCATTCAACAGTACTGTTCTACTGTCCTTTTTGTGGAACTCAAAAGTATTCACATTGTGAATGTTTCAAATTCTACATGAATCTGAAGGAAGCTGTCTAAAAGGCTGAAAAAAATAACTGTGACATCTGAAAATGTAGTTTGGATTTAGACACATAATAGGTCTTAAATTCACCTTCTAGTCTGCTGCACCATAAACAAGTAACACAAAGAAAAGAAATAAAAAATGACATGAACTTGCATGTTCTTTTCACATCTAATGTGATTTTCACCAAGATTTTCAGACCTTTGGAACGTATCTCATATTGGTCTTAGTAAGATATCTGGTATATTATAATAGCTTGCAAAACTTTCAGAGATAATGCCTCATCAATTTTGCTGATACTTCTTAAATTCTATTTACATGTTTATGTTCTCTCAAGAATCTCTCCTGCAAGCAGTCAGTTCAAAAGGTATTTAGTTTCACTGTGAGTAGAAAGACTTTCTCAAATCCTTCAGAGTCCTTGTTGTTTTAGTCCTTCCTTCCATGACTTTTAATCCAGCAAAGAAAGCTCAGACTATTGTGTTTTGGATCCGAGACTAATGATTTTCAGAGATTGCATTTTTTTCCTCATTATGTGTTTTGTTAGGCTTTTAGCTGATCTTTGGATGACATTACCAATCCAGAATGGAGGCATATATTCTTGTTAATTATTTCAAAAACTGCAGTTGCATTCTTTGCTTAGGGAATGAAAATCATAATAGTACTAAAAAGCTTCCTGCCCACTTAAGATCTTTCATTTCCACCAACTTTACAATATATGAATAAAACATATTTAATTCAAAGTAAGAATGATAATTAACACTGAACTGAATACATTTTCAAAGTACTCTGGAAAGAACTTATAATCATTTCAAAAGTACATGAATTTGACAACATGCTTTTAGTGTTTCAATTGTATAAAAGCATCATTCTCTGAAGGAAAACATATCTAGAAGTATGTCCCATGACTTGAAAAAAAACAGATTTGAATAATTTTTAGCAGTTTTTCACATGTGCAAATTTAAATTTTGAATGAAAGGTTAAAAACTACTCTTCAGTAACTTCTAGCAAATAAATTGCTTTTTTCATCATAAGCAATTTACTAATTCCTATTCTCTAAAAAGGGGGCTAAATGGCAAAAAAACCCCACAAAAATGGCTAGAGGTAGCATAATAAAATATAGCTGTTAGAAAAAGGATTAGTTGCTAATTTTACTAAATATTTCTATTTATGTAATTATAAAACATCATATATGAAACAGATCATTCTCATTTGAGATAGATGGCATAGTGAGCATAAAATATAAATCAATACACTCTTTATAGAATTTGAAATGGGAGTTCATATATGTGATAACTTTGTAATCTATAGTTGTGTTTTTTGACAACATACCTGATACAGAAATAACATTGCAATATAACAGGAATACATTAAAGACATTATTTTTTCTCATTTTAAATGCTGTTATGCAACAAATGAGATTTTTGCTATATGAGTTTAAATAGCTGGTAGGAGGCAATAGTGTGGCAGGTAACATCCATGCTGAACCCAATATGAACAGGTGCCAGTGATGGTGAAATATAAAAACCACTGGAATATTTGATATTGTTTTTCCTCACATAATATATAGCCAGTAAAGTCTTTACTCTTTTAACAACACAGATTTCCACCATGATCTCTTTTTTTTTTTTTAACAGAGGGATAAAAAAAGCCAGGCTCATCATGGTAGAAATAATTGCTACAAGTTAAAATTTCTGGGCATTGCATTAACACTGAAAAAAGGCTCTCTCATGAGATCTAAACATAGCATTCAAAACATGGTACCTTTCAATAGCTTGCAGGTGCAGGGACCATCTGCACAGAAAAATTCAGTGGCTGTGGGCCATTACGAAGTCACCATACAATATCTGTCACTAAATTACAATGTCATGTTGATAATATATTTTCTCCATATTTGTGAACTTTAATTGTCTGTTTGATTTCATACAGTAATATTTTACAAGTAAACACAATCATGAGAACATGTACTGTAGATGCGTAAATAATTTATACAGTCAAGCTGGATTACTTTTAATGGTACAATATTTAAATTTGGGTTGTTTGCAACTTTAGAGATAAAACCCAGGATGTATAAAGCTCTAAGGGTTAGAATATAATGTATTCAGTGTTCATTCATTCCAAGAATAATAATTGTCATAAGCAGACAAACAGTAGCTCAAAAAAACAAGTAGGCATTAAAAAGCAGACTGTTCTTACCACCAAAGTTACTTGGTGTGTGGAACAGTTTTGTATGTCTAAACCCCCCAATATATTAAAGAATTCATATTGTTACAAGGAACTGACATTCTGATGGTACAAATTCAGCTTTTAGGTAACTGCTCAGAAGATGATACAGTTCCACTACGATAAATGCAATCACTGAGTTCAGCAATGACATTATTTCAGTTTATCATGCGTAAATCATAAAGACATTGCTCATCTTGTTCAATAAACAGCACCAAGCAGGCAAACTTTTTCATTCATTTTCTACAATACAAATTCCCTTCTCTGAAACAGTGAAAAACAGCTTTACTCATGACTCACTCATGAGGAGTTTATTCTGTAGTTACAAGCTAATCTTTTGAATATAGGTCAGTGCTTATGACTTCAATTTCCTCTCTTCTCAAAATCAGTATTTATTTTAGGTTCCAAGCAATAGACACTGCTTAAAGTGTTGACAGTGTACTAAGACATATATGCAGACACATATGCAGCTATTTAAACATCCCTGCCCATATATATGTGCAAATTTTAGCTATGGATTGCCATTTTAATGCTCTACCATTTGGTACAGTTGCACTCATCACTAGGAGAATCTATACACAAACAAACAAAAAAAAAATCACACACGTGCACACAAAAAGAAAGACAAAAAATAAAGACTAAATATTTCCTTCCGAGTGGGTAACATGCTGGTATGGACTGCAAAATTCTATATCCTACTCATAATCTGGCAGAAACTCATCTCATGTTCATAGATACTCATCACATCTGGTGTATGTGGCATCAGTAATTGCAAGATCACAGTCACAACACTATAATCAACATTCTGTCATCACTTCTAATATAGGATGGTATTTTCAAGGTTTGTAAGCTGTATAAAATTAAAATTTTCTCTAGAAATATTATGTTGTAGATGGCTGTAGCATAAAAGTTTGCAGTGATCTATTTCAGGATTAAAAAAAGTCTTCTATTTCATTTCTGCATGACAGCAAGAATCCTTCGTAATTTTAGGCAATGATTTTTCCTCACAATCCTGTCTTCCCTCACCTTGAAGATTCCAAAATAATGAAAAGTGGCAAGCACTTAATCACAATTATGCATTTAAGATTTTGAAAAATAGTGCTTTAAAAAACCCAAAACCAAACAAAGCCACACCCAAACTAAAATCTAGAAGATGTCTTCCTGCTGCTTTCAATTTCTGAGAAATAATCAACCAATTAAAGAATTGGTTCTTAATAACCAATATTTTAGTATTACAGAAGTACTTTATCTTGTCTTTCTACAATACATGGCTTCATAGGGAGATAAAATATAGATTCTGAAAAGCACATAGGTATATTTTGTTATAGAATGTGCAGGATATAAACAAATAAGGCTAGAAAAGCACTGTAAGGTCCCAGGATAACTTTATTTTCCTTCCCTGTGTTTTGAGTTAGGTTTTCCAGCTAACAGATGATGCTTAGAAAGGAATACTTATATGGGTTTCCAGAATCCAATTATGTAAAATACATAAATGGCCACAAACAAACAAAACCAAAAAAACCCAGTAATGTTATCTGAATTCCTGCAGATAAATGTATGGTTCTTTTTCTCATTCTTTTTTCTTCTTCTGAGTGATCTAACCTTCTAGTCCTGAGCCTCACTATACCTCTAATGGGAATTAGACTGATCCACCTTTCGTTTTTTTTAATGTTTTCGTGCTGATCCACACTGGATAGAGATTAACAGAAATATATTTCTTCATGCACTTTATAATTTCTTTATTTTTACATGTGAAAAAACCCCAGCCTGCTATAAGTCTTTTATAGAGAGAGTTAACAGAAATTGTTTAACTCTTTTGGGTTACATGCTTCATCTCAAGGAAGATAGATATCATAATTTTGCCCTTCATTAAATGAGATAGTTGTGCAGTGATTTCTATAGGACTAAGCAGATAGGTGATGGAAAGCAGGTAAAAGAAACAGAAGAGAGGTTAGGGGAGTTTATGGTACACCTTTACGTAAAATAGATGCACATGGGACCAGGATTTTTTCTTTTAGTTGATTTAATGGCAGCAAAATTGAGACTTAATTTGAGAGGCTATCCAAGAGGAAGTCTTTTCTATTTCATACATTTTTTATACTTTCTCCAAGCATGCAATACTGGCTCGATTGGGGATTTGATGGTGGCTAGGTTTAAGTGTATATATGAAGTATATAAACACATATGCTAAGCATCATTTTATTACACATGAAACTGCATAAACCTTGAAATACACCTCATCATCTTGAATCACATATTGAGGAGAGCATATCTCTAGGTCTAAATGCTTCAACCACCTATAAAATTAGTTATGCTCATTACTGGTATGATTATTTTTAAAAAAATGTTATGAGTTTTAATCTATTTCCCTCAAAGACTTCTCTAAAAACCCTTGAAGATCATACTAGGAAAGTTCCACAATGAGTTGATGAGGAAAAAATTGCTCAGCCACATACTTTAATTGATATAGCAATATGTAGCAGAGCGGAAAGAGAAAGAAATATTTTAGGCAAAGGTCTCAGGGGCCTTAATCAAGAAATATATAGTGTCTTATTCATACAAACATATTGATCAATATATTGGTAAAATAAGGTACCTTCTTTGGGAGGCTGGTTTTGGAAGCAAAACACTTCCAAACTAAGTTTTAGTGTTGTTCTTTGTTACATTTCTTGTGTTACATCTATCATGATATAAATTAAAAGAAATAAAGAGAAAATGTCTCAAATTCTGACATCAGCCACAGCTATACCCAGAATGTATCCTAGCTTGTAATTGCACATAATATCAAAGTAACTGTAATGTATATATAGCTGAAGCTTAGTATACTTTTATTATTCATTATTTAGTAAAAAAACAACCACCTATTTCCAATTATAAATACTTCAAATTAATGAAACATACATTCATTTTTACTTTTTTTTTTCATTTTGATTTTAAATATTCCTCTTAGAAGGACAAAATTCATGTGGTATTGTATTTTGAAAATGAGAAGAATGCATATAGATCCCAAGCTTAGAGAAGAAAATCAACACCTTTTTTTTTTAACTGTACATGTTGAGATTAATATTTATTGCAATTTTGTACCAAAAAAACTTCAGCCCTGCACAAAGCAACAGGGAAGCTCTGCCTCACAATTCACACTTTTATCTGAGATATAGGAGGGCAATTAATTAACTCAACACTAATTTCATGTTATATTTATAGTAACAATATCTTGGGGTTTTTTTTGAGGAAATAGGTTAAAATGCTGTTCAGAGTTTATTATAGATGTTTTAATATACTAAGAAGGAAAAGGAAAATAGAGGAATCCTTCATCTTGTTAAACTTTTACCATCTAAATAAAATAGGTTAACACATAATAAGCACTATATAATATTGTCTGCATGCTATAATTAGGTAATACATTTGACTCAGCTAAATTCCATTACAATCACCTATTACAGTGAATGAACAAATTTATTCTACAACAGTTTTTTTTTTTTTTTTGCTATGTCAGAAATCTTAATTGAGCAAGAAATGTTTATCTCTTCTGGGATTTAAAGAGTGAGAAGCATACTAAGTTTCCAATTTTCTCTGCAAGGGTCTGAAGTATCACTTTTATAGGCATTTCATTCCCAGATTTGATGTTGCTCTATACTTATTTCCTCAAATAAACACAATAGATTTTTTAGCAGCAACTTTGAATAAACAGTATTAACAAATTGCTTTAGTATAATTGAAAATAATTTCAGGAACAGAATTATACAAATGCAATAACTGACAAATCTGTGATTCTACAGCCAACAGCCTTCAAGTCAAAACTAGTTTTCTGAGTCTAAAGAAACCTCCCAATATTTGGAAAATTATATATTAAACAAATTATATATATTCATATAAGAAAGAAAATCTATGGCATTATGGATCAAAGGAGTTTGCATCAGCTCTAACCTCTCTGAAATAATGCCTGAAAAAGAATACAGTATCAGCATAAATACCTCCTGCATGAAAATACACACGCACAAAAAAAAATATATAAAAAGTTCAGCAACCTTTAAATAAGTTTAGTCAGTGTACTTTCATTTTGTTTGTATCGTTTAGTTTTATTTGAATCAGAACAACATTATTTTCTTTTCACTTTCAGATTACTTTGCTTGTATCATTCTCCTTTAGATAGGAAAAAATATTTTACTTCTCCCTGAAATGCAACCGTTTGCTGATTTTTAAGGAAGGGATTGAGTTGGTTACATTGATTGATCTCTATTCCAGTACTTTGATGTTGGCTTTCAGAAAGTAGAGGGTTTGCAGTGGGAAAATATTCTAGAGTCAACATGTTATTATTCCATTTCCATAGATCCACAGAATCGCAGAATGAAAGAGGCTGGAGGGAGCTCACGGAGTTTACCTGTTCTTAACCCCTCTGCTCATATAGTGGGGTGAATTAGAATAGGTGGCTTAGAACTATGTCCACTCAGTGATTATATCCACAAGAATGGAAATGGCACAACATCTTCAGGTGATCTTTTCAGGCATTTCACAGCCCTAATGGCAAAATACTTTTTTCTCAAGTTTGAACAAAATTTCCTGTATTTCAATTTCTTTCCAGTTTCTTCATGCTGAGAAGAGTCTGGCTTCATTTCCTTTACACCCTCTCTTCAGATGTCTTTACAGATTGATAAGCTACCCCTGGGCCTTCTCTTCTCCAGATTGACCAGTCACAGCTTTCTCTGTTTTCAGTCACTGCATGAAAAATGCTCCAAGCACTTAATCATCTGTGTGGCTTTTTGCTTGACTCTCTCCAGTGTGTTTATGTCTCACTCATACTGAGGTGCCCAGAACAGGACAGAGCACTCCAGGTTCAGCCTTAACAATGCTAAGTGGAAAGTGTCCTCATCATTGCTGAGGAGTTAAACTAGATGACCTTTATCATGGTTTGTTCCAACCATTCCATGATTCTATGATTATATACTCACATTATTCTATAATTTTGTAAACCAGGTGCTATGACATATGCTGAAAACTGTGTCTATGACAAATGACATTGGGTGTGAACTTCTTAGTTGTAGACAAACAACTAGCATATGCCTTTAGTGTCATCACTTGCTCTGGATAAATTTTCCCTGTAATTCTTAAATAAATTATGACTTTCTTCTGTGCTCATAGTTTGTATTAGGGCACTCCCCGACTCCCTCAAGCTGAAAAGGACTCATTAATGCAATCTACATAAAGAATCTTTGAATCATCCCAGTTATGCTTTTGAAATCAAAACTATTAATTTTATTGTAACTGTTTGTGTTGAGATAAAGGCTTGCAAAAGTCTTTTTGATCTGTCATTAGACAGTATCAGAGTTTTCCAGATTACTTCATTGATTATTTCAATGGAGAAAAAAAAAAAACCAGCCATTACTTTACTGTCATTCTATCCACTTAAAAGGATGAATAATCCTATGGATAATCCAATAATAGAGTAAAATCAAACATCAGGATGTAGTTCCTGTAAAAAGAAACAAATTCTGTGTAAATCCACTTTGCAGCATAACATTGCTGAAGTTAAAGTAAAATATAGATCTCTTCAAGAGTGAGGTAAACCTAATACAGCTACATTTGTCATGCAATACAGTATCTCATTTGTTCAAGTCTGGCGCTCCTATTAAGAACATAGATTTACAACAGATTTTAGTATGGGTTATCTATCCAGATCTTCCCCCACAATTTCAGCTTGGCTGTTCAGTAAGTGTCAAGTGTTTCCATTGTTGAGTTTGAGGAAATCTCTTTTCAGATGACACCAGCATAAGGAAATACTTGACTGAAGATATATATAGGCATGTATGTGACCTGCTGTCATTAACTTCCATTTCCAGAAAACGTGTGGATTTGTTGACAATTTCATTTCTACAGTCCAATAATTCAAAAACATCTGAAATGTTTCACTTTTAAACTTAACTACAAACTTCCCCTGGGATAGAAATTTAAATGCCAAGTCAAATTTCACTAGCGAAAGTGTTTATAAATGCTGACAGTGCTTGTGGTTTTAATTGTGCTACTTTTATTTGGATGGTTGGTTTTGCTTTGTGGTATTTTGGTTTGTGGGTTTTCTATAATCCTAAAAGAGCATAACAGGAACTTTACACAAGCCTTGTATTTGTCATTTGCACTGGAAAACAAGCATGTAAAAGATATGAGAAGACAGTATATTTTATAAGGATTTGAATAAGAACTGTATTATTCTTAGATATGGAATGGTAATAAATATGCAAATTATGTATTCAGAAGTCAAGAAGCATTTTAGTTGTAATGTTAGAAATATTCTGAAGAATATAGTATATCAAAAATATGGTTTGATTTCACAACTGCTTGTTAACCTAACTTTATATTTTTTGTTTCCTCTCTTGTTTATCCTGTTTATTAGTATTGCATGGTATCTTTAGTACCCCCCAGAAAAGTTCTCTAAATTTTGTTGTTCTCTTGAAAACTTTGTAGATTTCAATCTATCTTTTGATTCACCACAAAAAGCTGAAGGTTTGCAAATTAAGACATTTTTGTGCACCAGAGGCACCCATTGTACTGAAATGTATTCAAATAAAAGAGCACACCCTGCCCTGGAGACCCTTGTAAAATTTCATAAGTAGATTGTTAACCTAGATATTAGATCTATATGTGAAATAACCTAAATATGTATATTATAGCAATTTTATTGCAGAAAATAGGCATTGATATTGCCACATCATAATGATATTGCCACATCATATACAAATATCTTTCTGGATTCTAGTGTTTAGTTCTTTCATTTTAGGGTATTGACTACTGAACATATCTGTATGCCCGAAGAAACAATGTTCCTTCCAAATCTGGTTAGACAGTTCTTGTGAAGTACCTTCTCTTGACTTTTTTTGCAAATGAGCAGTTTATGTCTGCATATTATAATCTCTGCATTACATAGTCTAAAGAAGTCTCCCTTCTTTTCTCTCCAGCTTGCTGCTGGCAAGAAATAATGCAGTCATTTTCCATTAGCCTAAATGTAGGCATGAGGCTATTGTAAATGACTAATCAGCATCCAACATCAAACAGAATGAAAAATGTTGGCATACATAAATGCTGACCAGGCAGCACCCAGGTTTAGAAACTTAAATTAACATTTATGTTGAGATAACAATATAACTTTTTAAAAATCATTTTAACAAAATCTGCTCACTGAGAATTCCTTTTCAATACAGAGGATGATTTTCTGGGTCCTAAAATAGATAAGGTCTAGTGTTTTGCAGAGGTATAATTTCTGGTTTCTAAAGTGGTAAGTTTAGACTCAGGACCAAACTTCTAGATACATTGTGAAGTGAGATCACTCCTATGTTGACAATCAAAACCATCAAAATTATTATGAAAAGAGGGTTGCATAACATTATAAGGAAATTAACTGAAAAAAACAGAAAAAAATCAGATATAAAACTCTGGAAGAAAAATAGTTAACAACAATTATGGTAGTAAACTGGCAAATTTAGTTCTCAATTTATTTACTTCTTGGCTTCTTGCACTACCTTTTCTGGCCCAAAGTTTATCCCTATAGCTCAACTCTTTCCAATACCATTTTCCTTTGTCATAGGAATATTCATGTGTGAATTTCCTTCTGATTTTAACACTGCTGCCAGTTCTCAAATAATTATCCTTGTTTTGGCTTAGTGTGTTGTTTTATTTTCTAAGAATGTGCAGTGAGGACACAATTATTATTATTATTAATATTATTAACTTTTTAAGCTTTGATAATTGAATCAAAATAGTAGAAAATATTAATACATAGTTTTTTCACTAGGGACTCAGCTATCTTCTAAGAAGGGAAATACGTGCTCAAAATATTCCAGATGATACAGCACATGTTACAGTATTTCTGCACTTCTTATTCTGCATTTATGGTGGTTCTTAAGCAGGTCATAATCATGACACAGCAACTTAATTTTATCCATCATAATAAGCCAACTCATAGCATGTAAGGCTTCTTCACAGCCTTTTTTCCTCAGACATGAAAGAGGTAAAACCAGCGGTAATAATTATTTCAGAAGACAACCCTTTTGAATGAATGGCAAATCTATGAAAACTGAAATTACATGGTTTTCAGAGTACCACAGAGTTTCAAATGAATTTCTGCAAATCATTTAAAATGAGAAAAAAAAAATAAAGTTCAGAAGATTTTCTTTGCACTTTTTTCCCCCTCAAGGAAATACACTGTGAAATTTTAATAATGATGTAGCTTGCCTTGCTAATGTCAAAACATACTTCTCAAACAAATAAATATACCTAACAATTATTTTGAAAATTACATGTTGTGATTTTTTATTTTAAATCATACTTAAAATAGAAAAACTGTAGTTAAATATTTATGTTTTAAAACAACATTGTGTGCTTGAACTTGATGGCAACAGATTTTTCTGTTTTGACTTCCATTTCATATACTGAATGAAAAATGTGTGTCAGATGCTATCTATTTGAACTCTATTTTTTTGGATCATATACTATAATTCTTTGAGTGACTAGATCAGATATAAGTCACTGAAAGAAAGTGGAAATCACTTTTTAGTTGCAAAAAGTGATTGATCATATCTGATGGCAAAAAAGAGGTTATATGTCCATATGAAAGTGGTAAATGGAGAGAAAGGAAAACAGCAAGACTTTGTTATAATTAATCCAAATAAACATATTCAGTGTTATTTATGTGCTGTGGAATATCTAACTTGTGCCCATTAATCCAAAAGTGTGCAAAACTTTTAGCGAATCCTGTGTCACACTTGAAAAAGCATTTCAGTCATTTTAGATATTCCAAACTGAAACACCATGAGGTGCCATGTTGATAAGGAATTGAATTGAGCCCAGAGAGAATGCTAACAGGAAGAAGACAGATTACTTCCATGGATGATGGATAGGAAAATTTTCTAAGAACTTAAAGAACTAATGAACTAGTAAAAATTAATGAATAACTGATATCAAACCTGAAAAGTAAGATCTGTTCTGCAAAGATCAAAGGAACAGTTTTATTTCTTGTTGTTTACCTTGAACTTTTCTATATTCCTAATGCAAATTATTTTCATACATAGTCTAAGAGAACACCATGTTTGGATTTTAAACATCTTTGATCATTTTTGAGGAGCTTACAGTATGGGGAAAAAAAAGCAAATGTAGTTGAGACTTTTTTTTTTAAACCACTACCAGTGCACAAAATTTAAAGTCCCTGACAATGCACATGCCCAGGACGTGTCTAGAATGATGTTAGCCTGAACTAATATCAGTCTCTCACAACAACTTTCTGCTGTTTAAGAAATTGTTGCTTGACATGTTATAGTTGAAGCCCTGGAAATATCTTTTTCAGTAAAAGTCTGAAACCCCAAGGTGATTACTACCTATTGAACAATAACCCTTGAAAAAAGTTAAGAATGGAGGAACCTGTTGTGCAAGTTTCAAATGTACTTGGGAGTTAATGAAACAAAAGCACACTGCCATAAGAAAATATATAAAAGTAACCCTAGGCTTGGTATTCTGAATTTATTCAGAGCCATTCTTCTCAGAACAAAGAAACCGAAAATATACCAATTATAAGATCAATCTCCTAGGGAAGATCTCAGGGTCATTGCAATCGTCCCAAACCTGCTTAAGGAAGACTGAAGTATCAGCACTAAGAAACCTAAAGAAACATTGGGATGGAGTGCAGAACAATTAAGAAAAATAACTAATATACCAGGAAGCCTTTTATATAAGATTTAACTACATTGATGACATTGATGAGGATTTTCTGTATTGTATGGATAACTTGGATGAGTGTTGGAACCTTTCCTGGGCTAACACAATTTTTGACTTTCCTTTCCCTTTCCCTTCNCCCATGATTCTTGATACTGGATATTACAGCTACAGCAGGAATCAGATGTTGGTTGTTCCAATCTTGCTTTGTCCATGACCCTCCTTACTCATTTTCATTTTATATTGCTTAGGGATAAAACTTCCTTCTACTCTGCCAAAAAATATACACAGACTTTGCTTTCACAAACTCAAGCTCCACATAACCCACACAGAAGAAAGAATGCAGTTCTTTTTCAGTTATTCTTGTTTTCAGGTGTGGAGGGTCATGCATAATCACTTCATAGACTAGAAAAGAAATGAAAATATTCAAAGGAGAAACAAATGTTCATACAGAAAAGTGACATTATGACTTTGGGAGTCATAGGATCAAAAGTACATTTTGACACTTTTCCTCATTAAGAATCAATAATGATGACAGGGAATCGCACCTCTCACTGCAGTAAAATAGATTGCATAAAAATCTATTTCCCACACGTTCTCATCAATCAGTGCACTGGATTGTTTGTCTGTCTGTTCCTTCTTCACCTCAGAAAATAAACCTCTTTTGTCTACTGAACTTGTATAGCTGCTAAACAAGCTGTTCAGCTATATTTAATTACGTAACCGTTTGCTTAAACATACTACCACTGAAGAAAATGCTGAAACTATTTAAGTAATCTACCTTAGAATGGAAAAAAAATATCACAAATATCTCCAATATCCTGACACTAGAAGCAGATATTTCAAGTCTAAGGAACTGCCAAAATTCAGAAGAGAAAATAATTTTGCCAGCTGATGGTAAACTGTAGGTTCCATAGACATCTGCCTCTTCAAGAATGCACTTTGGAAACATAACTCATTTTAATTCAACTAAACTTATAGAAAGGACAGAATATGAACTACATGCTAGATGGAAAACCAAAACAAAATATGTTTTTATTATGACTTTCAAATTTTAAGATCATATGAATTTACTTCTGTTTATTGTGTCTGCTGCTTTACCACTGAAAAACATTCAGTATTTTTATTTGCCAACATGAAGTGTTTGCTTTTTCTGAGTCTTAAAAAAAAAAAGTAATAACAACAAAACAACTAAAATTGTTAACAGCCTCCGCATTATTTAGGACACCATAGTTATGATGGATGATACAATGATGACAGATGAGCCCTCACTCCTATTCTAAATTCTATCAACTACATAAATTAGTAATGTCATTAATATGATTACTAGCTGTTTGCTCACTTTCTGCAACAGCTGTTACTTTTTTTTCCTGGCTTTGGTCCTTTGATTACTCCATCTAACTCAGTATTACAAATCAGTATAGAACTTACTTGCAGCAGGTAAAAATCTACAATTAACTGGAGTAGAGAAATGCATTAAGGAGTCATTGATTACATTTTGGCATCTGATTTGCTGTTGAATTGGAAAATAAGTGGGGCTCATTCTGATGGTGTTTGGTTCTTTTTTTTTTCCTTCTTTTAATTTTTGTTGGTTATTTGTTGTTGAGGGGGGTGTTTATTTTGAGACTTTTCTTTGGTAGTAGGGAGGGGTGTTTGCTTTGGTTTGGTTTAGTTTTGTTTTGGTTTTCTGCTATTGCCCCTAAGGTGTGCTTCCTGTGGGGGTCATTGACAGCTTCTGGAGAAAAACTCACATTACCTCAATCTCAGCCACTTGGTAGTGTGAAATGAAGTCATTTAAACAACAATTTCTAAAGTGTCTGTAATGAATATTCTCTTCTGTTAGTTTAGTTTGACCAGCTGAGGCAGATAGCATTCAGATGAGCATTTAGCTCTGTGAAACTAAACTATCAAAAAGCTTGTGAAAGAGGCCAGGTCTCTTTGATCTGATCTATGATCACATTGACAGTCCTACAGTAAACAAGACTCAGATCCCTAGGGATTTCATTAAATGTTTTGAAGATATTGTATTCATTAATTCTAAAAAATTTCAAGAAGAGAAAAGACTATTTTTTTAATAATTCTTTTCTTATATCAAACCCATGGAGAGCAGCAGAAAATAAATTCAAGTTCATTGAATTTAATCACTGGAAATACTTCGTGGGATCATGATCTACGTTATTAAAGTGTATCCACATTTATGAAGATTTTTGAAGTCTTCAGAGATACACATATTTATTGTCTGATTCCTGATATTCTCATCCCCTCATGGAGCACCCAGTCCCTCCCCCAGGGCGGGGACTCACACAATGGGTGATTAACTCTGCGAGTCATGGGGTATGGTTGAGCCGTTGATGGCCCATTAGCAGCCATGCCCCCTCAGGCCGAGTGTGAAGGTGCTAACGACTCTCTCAGCTGCTGCAAATGGTCCATTGTTCTTGGGAAATGAATAGAGGGGGCTAGAATACATGGCTTTGATCACCCCCACACAGTGATAACTGGTCCCTCCTGCTGAACTAGGACAGTTAGATTTCACATTATTTTGAAAGTTCAAAACTTGACATAGGGCTGGAAAACTCCTGTAAATTGGTAAGGTCTTATTCTTCAAAATATTAATTCACCATTGTCAGCTTAGAAGACATATATAGATAAGGATACTTAATAGATACTTGAAGTTTTGGGGGTTTTTAGCAGAAGCACTTCACAGGCTGAATGCTTATTTCTAATGCATAAACTCTGCGTACCTATTATAGAACACAAACTGGTACAAAGATGTTACTTCTCGTGATAATTCTCCAAGTTTTTTCTTTTTCTATGAATGGAAGTTTCAAAATATGTTTTCTCAAATTGTTTAGCACTTCTATTATTCACCTCAATATTGGAGACATTGAATGCTATGAAAATAAAAAATAAAATAACCATTGATAATATTGATGAAATTATGAAGAATAAGAAAAATCCCTCTTCCCCCACGTCTTTTTGCTCTAATCCCATTCTCTTTTCATTTAGCATTTTTCTTAATACAATAGCCATTTGGTAAGTAGTGGGGTTTTTTTCTGTCTTTGGTTAAAAGGAATGAAAAGAAAGGTGAACAAAATCAGCTTAATCCATATATTTCTTGCTAGTATATGTTCACTCATGCTGGAATACATGACATTGAGATTCATTGCATCCCACTGATAAAATGGTATTGAAAAAATGGAAGTGCTCAGAAACAATCATATACCTTGTTTTTCTAAGGGAACTAGACTTAGCAGATTATTTTCCTATTCAGACACTTCTGGAAGCTTGTTGCAATTAAGAAATAAATTAGAAGAACATGTATGACAATTAAATAATGTTAAATACATGACAAAAAACTATATTCTCTCAGTTCATCATTCTGAAATAAAGGAGTCAATATTCACCTCAACTATGGTCCTCCCCCCCCAGCCCCCCCCCCCCCCCAAAAAAAAAAGTTGTCTTACAATGAGTAGAACATGTAATTATTGACCAAAGGAAAAAAAAATGGTGACATGATCATGTTTATTAAATTATCCATCATGTCAGTTTTTTGACAGACTTTTATTAGTAGCATCTAGCAACTGTAACCTGTGGTCTCAGAGTGATATACCTTTCCTGTTCTATTAATAACTACTTTCTGTCCAAGAATTACAAGTGTGTTTTTTCAATGATATCTTTACTTGATCAGTCAATATCCACAATTTCTCAATGGGTAAGATAATGAGGGTGATAGAGAATGAAGTACAATATATGTTTTAGTATTGCCATTCATTCTGCACCAGATATTCTGTGTTAAGAAGAAATGGCTATTGAAAGATTAAAAACAAAACAAACAGAAAAAAAAGAGAGAGGAGAGAAGAGAAAAATAAAACACAAATCCCCTCAAAACTATAATTTTATTTTTATGTTATGCCCAGTCAAGCAGGGTTTTCGCTTTGCCATTTGACATTGATTCCTCATTCCTCTGAATTTTACTAATGAAGACTGAAATACAATCACTAGCCTTGTGAAATATATATATATGTGTGTGTGTGTATATATATACATATACACACAGACACTTAAAAAAAAGAAGTCTGAATGATTTGTATCCTTTCTTGTACTGACTTTTAATGGATTGTGGAATATCTGATTATCTGGAAATCTAGAATTCCTCATTTCTTTATAGACAATCAGGTTACAGAGGGTTTTCTGGAATACAGGTTAGTTCACAGAATTCTCTTTATGTTTAAAAACACTTCAATAAAGATTAAAATCTGAAAGAGAGATCTCATACTTGACAAAGACAAGCCTGGAAGTGGAAATATATTTACATACAACTCTAAAGCTAGTCAGAATCTAACTTCACATTTTTCTACTGTAGTTGGTATAATGTAAAAATATAAAATAGCCAGAGAAAATCAGTACTTGTGATCATATCTGTGAAACTGCAGGTTTTTTGCTAACACCACAAGAATTTTCATTAATTCTTGATTCATAATGATGAAATACACTCCCTATATCTACCTGTCTGTCCTCAAAAGTTGTTTCTATTTGAAATTCCTAATGGCAGACACATCATGCTGGGAAGCAGTGAGGCCACTCACATCAGAAGTCTTTAACTTAACGTGTTATGACTGACTGCACTAAATGTTTTGCATTGCAGCAAAAATGTGACAGCAACCAGACTACGACACTTCCATCTTTTCTTTTTCTTTTCTAGTAAAGAAACCAAAAATCTAGGTGATAACATAATTTTAGCCTGAATTTAATTACTTATTTCACCAGACATTAAGCTCTGTTTACCCTCTTGTTGTGTGTGTGGTTTTTGTTTGTTGTTTTGTTGTTTGACAAAATACTTTCTTTCTTTCTTTCTTTCTTTCTTGCTTTCTTGCTTTCTTTCTTCCTTCCTTCCTTCCTTCCTTCCTTTCCTTTTCCTTCCTTTCCTTTTCCTTCCTTTCCTTCCTTCCTTTCTTCTCTCATATGCTAAGGTTAAGAAATGAAAAATAAACTTTTCCTGTGCCATCCTTCTGTCATAGGATCTGTTTTTCTTGTCTTTTTCTGTGTAAAAAATTTTTACAATGAATTGTGATAATTTTACTTTTCCTGTACCATTTTGTTGCTGAGAAGTGCTTGGCATTTTCTCCAAATAACTGTTAAAATTAAAGTAGTCACACACTTGGGTACTACATATAATATTAGTTCTGTACAAAAGTTTGTTATACTGCTTAATCTTATGTCTCATTTGAATTTCATCAGATAATATTTAAATGACTTCTGGGCATTGGATAGTCATTAAAAGTAAAGTGTTTAAAACTGAAGATGATAGAAAAAAAATATAAACTATTTTAATGTATTCATATTTATTGGAAATATTGATGTCTATATAGATTTGTGATAGATGTAAGATAGTGCTAATCTCCTGTTTAGGTCTTTGAGGTGCTTGTGTAAAAAAAATCTTAGCTCTACAGGCTTTTGCAAGTGACTGGCTAGCATGTTAACTACAAGCAATCTCTCACTGATAAAACAGTGGAACAAACAAGTTTTTAAGGTTACAACTTATCTGTGTGCAGATGTCGTAATGTGCTTATTTTTTTTTCAATGAATATATAAAACATTGAAAGTGTCAGTATCAAACTTGCTAAACTTTTCAGGTTTTCATCTTACAAATCCATTTTCAAGTTATATACTTTTCTGCCTTGCACTGTACTTTTGAGATTGTATGAGTGTATCTTTTGAATATTGAAAAAGAAACTCACAGTGCATTGATTCAAATTTTCCAGCAAAGCTATTCTACTATCCCACCTTATTTCTGAAAGAATCAATTCCATGAGCATTAGAAATTTAACACCCCTTTCCACCATGAATATTTAGCAATACATAAGTGAAAAGAGGCTGCAGCACGGTGGCAGTCAGTCTCATCTCCCAGGCAACTAGCAACAGGACAAGAGAACATAGCCTCAACCTGTCCCAAAGAAGGTTCAAGCTGGACATCAGGAGGAATTTCTTCATGAAAAAGGTTGTTAAACATTGGAAGAGAAAGCCCAGGGAGGTGGTGGAGTCTTCATCCCATGAGTTGTTCAAGAAATTACTGGACATGGCTCTTAGTGTCATGGCCTATTTGACAAGGTTTTGATTAGTTAAAGGTTGGACTCAATGATCTCTGAGGTCTTTTCCAGCCTAAATGATTTTATTTTAGCTTACAGATACAGAATGTAGTCTTTTGCTCAGGTAGCAAAAACCTTACATCTTCAGTGGATGGATGAACACTCCCAGGCATGAACTGGGATCTGTCACCATTGCACACAAAATGACAAATTATCTCTTGCTTCCTTGCACTTTCTCAGACGTGTAAGACTACATTTGCAAACTATTTTTATCCTCAGAATATGGTAATGAATGTCAATGAGATGCTTCCACTTATCTTCAGAGGATCAGATACACAGCCTGTATATACATATACAAATTAAATATTTAATTAGTTTGCATGTATTTCTCCTTTAAATTAAATAGTGCAGTTCATTTCCTAACTACTTTTTATGCTTTATAAACAGAACAAAAATAATCTATGAGTGAAAGTCTAAGTAACAGATGTACATGCAATAACAACATTATTATTATTACAATATGAATGATGATTCTATATTCTTATGAATCAACTACCTTATCCCTTGTGGCAGCTTTCTGCTGGAAAACACCATCAGGCCTTTGTAAATGAGGATTACCAGAAAGCAAATCAGATCTCAAAATGAGCAAACATTTCATAACAGAAAAAAACTTTACAACATTATATTTTCTTTCTGTTAAATAGAGCTCAGTGGAGATGCACTGCGTTTGTGTTCTGTTAAAGGTTAAATTTCTGTGAAGAGGGAATTACAGTCTCACACTAAACCAGAAACAAATCTACTTAAAAATGAGGCTAGAAAAATGCCTCAGGAACTTGGTCAAGAACTCTCTCTGAACAATTCTAAATATATTAGAATATTGAAGAATACAATCCACAGAGAAAAGACGGGTGAAATTATCAGCAGTACAAAACAAAGACGATCAGATTCTTGTGGGTCAGTCTCCAGAAGCCAAATGTTATTTGGGAAAGGAAAAACAATATAAGCTCCTTAAAAGCCAATTCCCGTTTTCTAGGCAGCACACTGCATAAACAAGCATTCAATAACATGCAAGGGCAAGACTGGTATTTAATTATCTCTTATTTATCTTAGCCAGTCCAAATGATCACAATTTAAATCTATGTCTATGATGAAAATGTAAAAGCAATGATTTACGATACTTTTGTAATACAGAAATTTGTATAGCTAGGTTAGCAGATGAATCACAATTCCTTTCACATCCAAACAAAGCTGCAACAATGGGCCTTGTGACAAGAAAAATGAGTTAACAGCAACCACTGTGTCTCGTGGCATGTGAGAATACACAGAATGATACATCTTGCTTTTTTTTTTCCCCTGAAAAAAAAACATGGATCCAATGTATGAAGACCTAGAACCTGAAGTGTAAACATCAATCAGATTGACATTTCATAGTGCAAGGCCTCCTAGCAGAGACTTTGGTAATACCAGTAGGACAGATTTGTAGTGAGAGCATAGTCCCATTCACATCTAATACTTGCACGTGCTTTGACATCACTGGTGTACTGCACAATTCAGAAAGAACATCATCTTCAGAAAGCAAAAGACTTATGGAGTATCCTGGGGGTTTTGCCACTTTTCAAAAGATAGAAGAAAAAATATATTTATTTCCTGCTGAGGATTAACTTGGCATTTTGAATTCTAACAGGAGGAATAAAATTATTGTAGTAGAGCTTAACTACTTCTGAACAAACAAGAGAAACTAAAGCATTGGATTTTTTTAAATATATCTTTGGAAATATACATTTTATTGTTTCAACACTGATCTGGAAAGTAGTGAGAAACAATGATTCCGTTAATCTCAAAGGCATGAGCTAGAACTGAGCACTATATGTGTGACACAGGCCAGAAACATCTCCAAGCTAAAATAATCTTCTTCTCAGCTGAGTATTTGGAGCTACTTCCACAGTAGTAATCTTTCTTTCCTCTATTTTTTTCTAATATATATAGAGCGTAAGCACTTGATGTATCAAAAACTGTGGTCAGCTTTCCCACAGTTTCCAAATTCTTTAAAGTTCATGCTATTTACTGAGTTGGAAGGCTTTAAAACCTATATAATTTCCTTTGACTTCTCTTCGTCATTGCTGACAGAAGCTATTACTGGTATTCACTTGAAAATACTAGAAGTTCTAATGTACTATACACATACACACACAAAAAAACCTCCCGTGTTGTTTTACTGAAGTCCGCCTTCTCACCAGCAAATTACATTATTACTTTTCCCCACAGGATTGAAGTGCAACATATGGTATGTATTTATACGAATAATAGTTGTGAGCCTTACTTTGAGAAGATAAGTTTGGACAGAATTGAGTTGCATGCCAGTGTTATCCTTTGCTTTCCACACTGGAATAAACTGAACAAGCATTTAGTGTTTTACATTTTTTACAAGAAATGTATTTATCTCTTTATTGTAACATGAGTTTCCTTGATAATAAGTTGCTGAAAGAAGAAGAAACCAAAATAATGGTGTCTGAGGAAATTTTCCAGGAAAACTTATATTTCCTAGACTACTTTGATATTCAAAAATGTGATGTTAGTTGGATATATGTGTATAAATGCAGAAGAGATTATGGAGACTATTTTTTGAACACAGAAAACAAGGAAAGAACTCAAAATTACACTGAGTGGATGATAACTGAAAAGCATATAATTTACCTTGAATTTACAGTTTTGTTAAAACTTTTAATTTTTTGAACAAAAAAAAATTGAAAACCAAAAACTTTGAACATTCTTATAAGAGTGAGACTGGCTAGAAGAAACTCTATTCCATACATGACAGATTTGACATTTGAAATTATTGATTGCTCACTATAACAGTGAGAGATATTTTTAACCATTTACAATATGATGTTATATAGGAATGTCAATTTCTGAGTTTAAAAACCACTTTCTTACCAAGAAGATAGAGAAGAGACTAAAAGAAACGCATTGGCATCTTCTGACACAAGTAATTTGAAAACTGATTTGATTCAAAAAGGGTCTGGCCTAGATTAAAGAAAGAATTTACTACAATTTTAAATTTCATCCAAGTCCTTCACAGTTTTTGAGATTCAAGATTTGCTTTCTTACTGGTTTCATTTTCCTTTCCGCTGAGATCACTTGCATAAACTCAGAAACTGATGTGATAAGCATTGTCTCAACTATACACACTGAATTAACAGCAATCAAAGAGTGAATACATAAGCCAGGGAAAATAATTTTTTTTAGATCTGCAAAAGCATCATAGAAAGTCTTCTTGATAAAACAGATAATACACAATTATTAATGTTTAATAAACAGTAAAAAATCCACCTAATTATTGAAAACTAATGCACAACACTTACATGCCACAACCTACATGAAACTATAAATATTTCTAATTTTTTATTGTAAGAAGAAGAATAGATATATTCACTCTTTTTTTTTTTCTTTGCCAAACATGAAGAGAGGTCAATTTTCTTTTTTTTTTTTTTGCTATTCATTTGTGTTGAAAAATAATTTTCAGTGTTCAGCCAGCTCCAATGGATATTGTTGGACTTTGCATTTGTGAAATTTTTCAGATTATTTCCTATCAGGGCCAGAATTACAATGTGCATATCATGAACTAGACTGAATTATACACTGCATTTTATTTGAATTTCGTTTTATACAATATGCAAATTTAATCTAATATAAATTATGATGTCCAAAGGCTAGTCTTCTGAGCAATTTAGTGATGATTTCCATAAACAGTGAGGGGAGAACCACCTCCAGAAATTCACTCATCTCATCTAAGAGAATTATAAGATATTATAAAGGAAGTGTTTTCAGAGGTTTTATTTTCTATCATGCTTAGTGACAGTGGTCATTGGCTTTTTTAATATTGTTTGATCTGCAGTGAGCTGTACATCTAAGTATAATTCTTGCTTATACTCTAAAATTTTACAGCAATTTTTCTTTTCATCATGGACATGTTGAAAGGGACCTTCCACTATTGTGAGATTATACTTTAAGTGACCATAATTGTGTTATTGGTCACCGAGAAACAGTGATCTGGTTCAGCATGCTAAATATATTCTTCATGTACCAGGATTTAAGTGCAATGGCTTATGTCACTTCACTTTCTAAACTCTTGCTTTGAAAGCATCAGACAAAAGAATACTTCACTGAACACTTGTTGACAGCCTCTGCATAACACATTCATTGAACATCTGAATCCTCTGTCTGTCAGGTGAATGTAGGTTGTCTGGAAGATTTCCTGAATTTTAAAGCTGAGTAAACACATATATAGTGATTGAACAAGGTCAAGCTCTTTTCTTTATCCCCCCTTTTATTTTTTTTTTCATTTAAGGCATTCTTGGATGCAAACTTCTCTTTCTTTTTTTCCATTTCTTAATTTTTTTTTTTACCCTTTGAATGGTTATATTTTTTTAAAAATTAATTTTTTTCTTTTTTTTTTTTCAGCTAGCATGTCTTTGAACAGTTGTGATTGCAAAAAAAACCCCATCTTGTTACTTAACGCTCAAGCAAAATAATTGAATTTACCATTATAGGTCTACATGTAAAGATAGACTTCTCTGACGACTTGTTGCTCCAGTAAAGACAACTTGATATGGTTCTGTAACTAGGATTATTTAATTAGAGGACACTTAAATATAAATATTTACTAATACACATCTAAAATTATGGACATGTTCAGAATTAATGATGATGGAAGCGAAATTAAAAAAGTAAAACATATATATACCTTTGTATTTAGATTTTAAATTCTGTACTGTCTCAGATTCTTAAACATTTTTCAACATCAAAGTACAGGAAAGGTCTAAATTTAAAGAGTCCTTCAGATACTATTGACATAGGGATGAAGAACATAGTTTTATATTTAATTTCTTATATAGAGAGAGTGCATTTTAATGTAATTAAATGTTTCATCAGAACCCGTGCTAAAGGTTATCTGCAAGGTAACTCACAGCATTCAGACAATCTGAAAGAATATAGGTTAACAAAAAAAGTCTCCTGTGTGTCATACATGAGAACATAGAACTTAGACATTTGTTGGAAATGTTTATTAAAGTGGTTCTCTTACACCATCTCTGTGATGTTGCAAAAGGTGTAATTCTGTCTTTTGACTTATGTTTACACTTTTTGAGCTATAGAACTAATAAATGTTCCAATGAGGGATTTAAAAAATGCGGAAGTGTAGCAAAGCATTTAGTTCTGCAAATTAGATAAATGTTGTGGAAAGTGTGTCTCCTACCACCCTGTGGCAGTTTAGAATCACTGCATATTAGCATACCTCTTAATGAATTTGCTCACCAAGTAACATGAAAAAAACTTAAATTAAAGAATCCCTCTCCAGTTAAACATGTGTGCATGCAACTAATAAACTGAATTAAAAGTCTATGCTGTGGTGGAAATATTGCCTTTTTAGCAAGCAGTGTCATTTTTAGGAAAATGAAAATATATGGTTACATAGGCTTGTCATTACTTAATTTCTAACAGCAATAATATTGTTATAAAAGTCATAACTTCTGTCATCACCACCTAATAATATTTAGGTTGGAATAACTCTCTTGCAATTTTCCAACACTGACAGTATGATGCAAAGTCAGTCTTCCATTATGAATAAATATCTATTATTTTTATTCTCCTGTATAAAAATATATTTTTCAGGCAGCTTTTAATGGCAAACATTTTGGAAGTCAAACTGAATGTCGAGATCATGCAGGAGAAGTATTATTTAGTATTAGCATATTATTTAGTATTTAGCATTTATTTTGCTTCTCTAAGATAACATGCTTATAAAACATAATAATATTTATATAGTTAAATAAGCGTTATAATCTTTCTTATTTTTAGCAAATATTCCAATTTTTTATGCAATTTCCTTCAAATTTCCAGGCTTTATTTACCACAGATTATTAATAAGACAATAGTTTAATCTCAACAAAACATTAGACTATCTCTTTTTCTCCTGTTTTCATGAGGAAGCACTGGTCAAATCAGGAATTTCAGAACTATGCTAATAAGTCCTGCAGTTATAGGCTTGTGCCTTCTTTTTGCCCATAGATACCTCTAATTGTCAGAAAGTGCTAGGAAAATTATGGCAAATCAATCAAATACTGTTCTGAAAAACATGCTCCTTTTCTAGAAAGTAAGTGTAGACTGCATGTAAAGCCAGTTCTGGGAAGATATTAAATCAGCTGTTGAGAACACAAAGATATATTACCTGCATTTTATCACACTGGGAACATTGAACCAAAATGTTGTTGTTGTTTTTTCTTGAGTTGCAGTCTAGCTGTTTGAACATTTTTAGCGAATTCTGGTTATACAACACTATGCTTATAAGCTTAAAGAGGGGGATGAAGTATGCATTCGTTATGATTAGAAGGCTATGCTTACAGAAAGACAAAGATATTAGTAGTTAAGCCACCTATAAAGCTTGAAATGATCCTATCCAAAAGATAGGAAGGAAGGTTCAATGGTGTCATCAGTGATATTTTACTTGAACAGACATCAGAGATAAAAATTTAGAGTGATCTTATTTTATTGTTTTAGAATAATATAGATTGTTATTACATTCATACAGTAGTACACTTATATTCATTATCAACAGAATGAATGATCTCCTAAACCTGTAAGTGATGGATATGTTTTCTACTCAAGCAAATCTGCAGCCTCTCCCTCTCTGCCATGTGTTTTCTATATATTAATTTTTGTCTAGGTTCATTTAAATATTTCTGCATATTAAGCAAAATAAGATTAGAGATTCATATTCATGTAGAGAGATTTCACTAATGGCTAGGCTGGCACAAGCTGGTGGTTTATATATGTCTGCCTTTGTACTACATATGGTGTGAAACTACTCATGTGTTAAACTGCTGAACAATGTGACAAATTACATTTACCATGCACCTGTGGCTACCTCACCTGCTTTGTAACCACTGAACCCTGTCCACCAAGGATTTATTCTAACATTCCAATTCTCTAAGCAGATTCACACAGCATACAAAATTCCTAAAAATCCTGACAGAGAATTGCTACCATATAGTGTTTCCCCTCTGATTCATGTTGATGTGAACTTCAGAAACAGCAAAGAATTGTACCTTTTAGCTAGTATGAAGTATAATAGGATGTCTATGAGAGAAGGATGAATTTCAGCTTTTCAGTTCCTCAGTGGATTGTAGGAGCATAGATTGAAATTAATGTTGCAAAATGGATGTCTTGAGATCATTTTGTCTCTACCATTTATTTCTAAGGAGTAGTTATATCCTTATCTTGTTCTGTTTTTTTTTTTTTTTTTTTTTTTAAGTAATATGACACTCTCTGTAATTTTGATATCTGGATAAAGTCCATCTACTACCTTATTTTCACAGATATATACATTCATTTGAGACAAGATGGAAATGAAGTAAAAGCTGAAAGAAGGGAAATTTGTTCCTGGGGTTCAGAAGGAAAAAGAGGATCATCTTTCAGTCTTTTATTTAATGTCCACAGAAGCCATGATGCATGTGGAAACTGAAATGTCACTTTTGTGAAAATCAAACCCATCTTTCTACACACGAGTATGTCCTAGGTTTTGTGTAAACGGGACAGACACACAGATGAGGTGCACTGTCATGTATTCCACTGAGATTTACACAGTCAGATATGCCTGTTATTATTTCCCCATTATATGTTTATTAATTGGAAGTTTTCATCCCCATATTACTGACTTTCTTCCTCTTCTGTACACAGCAGTTAGGACTTCAGAAAAAAAAGAAAAAAAAAAAAGACATACATCTGAGCTAAATATGTGTATAATAGGATTGTAACTATCTGTTTCTGAGGTTATACAAGTAGAAAAAAAAAATGTAGCTTCTCTGAATGTTATAAATACAAACAGGAGGAAAATTGTTCAAAGATCCCAAAATATGACCCTTTTCCAGCTCAGAAAACTGCTTGTTTACACTATGTCCTTAATTCCTTTGTTAAAACTCTAAATAACTGTTATCAATATTTTAATCCTTTTGAAGGTATTAAATGGAGATTAGGGAATTTCAGCTGACAGCATACGTTTACCCAGTTTATGAATAAACTTTGCTTCTGGCTTAATGTATAGCATTACAGAATATTTCATTGAGGTGTCAGGTGGTTAGAACAACAGTTTTATACCTAGAAGGATTGAAGAATATATTTCCATACAAAAACTTATTCCAAGATATGTTGCCCTAATTTGAACTAATTTTTTCTTGACTGATTTATACTTTTCTTTTGGACTTGTGGCTTAACTTAAATTATTTTATCAAGACTTTACAAAATATTAATGATCAATGTAAAACTTAAAAGTCACAGGCAAGTCAGTTTCAAATAGAGTTTTCCTTAAATGTTCATAGCATCTCAGCATTTCTTTGGATTTTCTAATTATATACTAATTATGTTAATCAAAAGAACTAGGATTGAAATCAAATATGTAAATGTATATTCAAACTGAATGTAAAAGAAAATTCTAATGGAAGCAATAGTTCAAGAAAAAATTATGAAGTTTTGGGTAGAGCTTTAAGAAACTAGTTCCTTTAGCATAAGCAAAACTAACTGAAGAAGCCTGAACAAAAAATGGGAAACAGTTTCTTAATGTCTACTTTTTCAGATCGTAATCAGGAAAAGTCTTGCAATTAAAAAGTATTAAGATGCTGAAAACTGCAGTTACTAATAAACCCTGTAGCAATTCTGCTCTCATTGAAAGCAACAGTCATTTCAATCTAAAATTCACTACAGTATGCTCCATTATTTGTGCAAAGAAAGAAGAGAGAAAGGAACAAATAACAGATATTTGCCACTTATTATGGAACCTAAATTTTTCTCTCTTCATTTATGGTTACTAAACTCCAGGACACCAGGAAGTGTAATTTATATTCATTCTATGGCTCTACACACACAATGACAATTTGTGTCCATTTCTACTCTGGATTTTTTCTAATGAAATAATTTGCCGTATTTACCAGAAAGATATAGTGTTTAAGAAAGGAAAATGGTAAATTACACATTGAATCTGGTGTCTAGGCAATTTACACTTCATCAATAAAATTAATAGATTGGCTTAATTCAAGGTATAAAATGGGGATTCAGACTTAAAAAGACTATCCTTGAGATATCAAGGAAGTACATATGTATTGCATTGGTCTCTATTACATATGAAATTTGAGAAAAATGCTTGTGACACAAAAGAATCTTTCAGAAATACAAGGCTGTGTGACTTTTGCATAGAAGTTTGGAAAATTTGCTGAGATATTGCTTTGCTAGATAGACTTACAGCTGAAGAGGAGAATTGCTGACTAAATCTGTAGACCATGAAAGTTATTATTTCTGACATCCAGTCATCACTTATAACAGTTTTGTGTTAAGTTATTACGTTTAAGGTCTTAACAAACTTGAAGAATAAACTTGATGGAATCCATATTACAAATCAGTATCTGCAGCCCAGATCCCTCTAGGCTTTTTTTTCTTTGTAGTGATAGAAAGAATGAGATGTTTTCAAGACAGGATTTGTCTTATTCAAAAATAGGGGTGAGGCAAAGTATCTAAAAATATCTATTTGCCTTCCATGATTATAAAGGTGTCTACCTTAGGAAAAAGACATTTGAAACGCATACCAGTTTAAAGAAATAATTATTTCATGTGCAACTCATTTGGGAGCTGTTTGCTATTTAGTGCATCTTTCTAGAGTAGAGAGAGTCATCACTTATTTTGCCACCAAAGACAGAATTCATTCTACTCAGGCAACCCACTGCTGAGATAGAACAGCCTCAACCACCTTGCACAGCACTACTCTGAACTCTGTGTCCTGTCCCAGCATCTCTAAACTATATCTGTTGCATAATGTAAAGGGTACTTCTTCACTGTGAAAGAACCGAGTTACCTGAGCACTGGTCTTGTGTTTGTCTACCTTATAAATGTGTACATTCTTATTGTATTCTGCTTGAATGTTCATTTTCTACAGAACTGTTTTGTTTGGGATTTTGGTTTACAGTGGGAAAAAAATTAGTGGTATGGATTTTAAGGTGGCTAAATCTAGACATCACCTGAAAAAGTTAGTATGAACGATACTAGAGGAAATTAATTTCTACTACATTTACAATTGTCAGATCTACCTTATCCAGGACAATAACTTCTAATACCTTCATAAACCAGATCCCAAGGCATATAACACATCTTTTTTCTCATGCTGTAGAAACTGCTTGCAGCCCCTCAGGGCTGCATCACAGTATTCACAACATTACAGGCACAATGAAGGGTAAAAAAAAACAAACAAACAAAGAAACAAAACCATTACAAATAGTAGCTGCGTCTCTGGGCCATAAATCCACCATATTGGAACAAAGAAAATCTGCATTGAAAAGGCATAGTTCTTTCACTTTTCTCAAGAGAGAACAGGCTGAGTATACGTGAACCTTATTTTATAATTCAATGTTTTGTCCACCTAAGAGTTGTGTTGATGTATCCCATACAACATAGAGGTAAGTATATTCTTCTTTAAATAGATACCAGTATGTGTCATGCTGTTGACTATGCACAATTTTTCTTGAAGAAAAGTAGAGTGTTGCCTTCTGACAGAAGCCAGGGTAAAAATTAGTATGTCCTTATTGCAGAAAATGGTGGGTCCAGACTCCTGCTTTGAAAGAATGTGACAATTTAAAAAAAAAAAAAGCCATATACATCAGCTTTCACAAGAAAAGAAAGATTACTCAGTTTTCAAACTTCTGTGCAATATAATGGCTAGTTGCCAGGGAGCAGCAAAAAATGTCTGATCCAGAATCAGGATGAACCAAGAGTGACTCCAGTGCAAGAAGTACTTGCAATCACAGGCCAGAATCCCATGGGATCTAACAGAGCTGATAATGCCAAGGTCTGATAACAAGGTCCATTGGCCACAGTAAGTGATGTTTCAGGGAAAAAGTCTATCCTGAGTTCTCAATCCGAATTAAAAGGAGTCAGGGCCAGAAACAAGACTATGAGATCCAGCCGGCAGACAGCACCAGAGATGGAGCTGGAGATTGACACTGGCACAGCTCCTCTGGGATGGGGACTGATGAGCTAGGCTGGGCAGAATGGAGTTCTGGACCATGGGCAAGGTGGAGGAAGTACCCAGGGAGCTTGTCAGGGACTATGACTGTCCTCAGGGCCTGGACAAATAGAGAAGTCTTTCAGGATATAGACATATAAAACCAAATCTCTCATGCCTCAGTCTGGAGACAAAGTTGAAATCTAGTTCTCTAAGTGCATTTATGAGTAGTCTCACTACCAAGTTTTAATGCAAAATCTGGTCTCTTGTAATTCCTCTGTCTTAAAAATAATAGAGCTTATGTACTCTCAGAGAAATGCAACACATTTTATGTTCTAAATAGATCTATCAGCCTAGGCTGTGAAGTAGCAAAAATTCAGACATGCTATCATAGTCAAGGTTTCCTTTTGTTACCTTTAAGCAAGTGCCTATATTCGTACAGGTTTTCTACTTTCTTCTGTAAAAATGTTAATCCCTTTCCATCAATTCTATTAGGAGTTCAAACACTTTGTGTAGTCTGGATCATTCCACTGATGCACAGGCTTTTAGTTGTAAACCTAAGAGAAGCAATCTGGATTTTCTTGTACTGCAGATGTTATAAATTTTGTGGGTGGCTGTAAAGTTTACTGAATCACACAGACTCCCAGAATATCCTGAGTTGGAAGACAAACATAATCTCTTATTTGTAATCCTGTTTCCTGTTTCATAATGGCTTTTTAAATGAATAATGATGGTTTGTTTGGAAGCTCAGATAACATTCCATTACTATAATAAAATTAATTGATTGTATCTAATTGCTGTAGATTAAAAATGTCATCATTGGCAAGGCAATATTCTAAGGAAGCAGTCATAGTCACACCATGACCACTTATATTTATTTTGCTTCTATGAGATTCTTATTATTCCCTCACACTACTATAGTCAGACTAAAAAAGTTTTGAAAGATTTTGTATTCCATTTTCTTTTAATCTCCCACTTTTGTCCTACATGAACCACTATCCTTGCTACTGGCAAGAATACTTTTATGTAATACAGCTGCTACTTCTGCTATTTGTTCTGAAACCAAGGTCTGGTTCTTGAGTTTGTATAAGGATCATTTGCTTTGTTTCCCATGCTGCATTGTTTCTTATGTTTTCCAGCTTGTCTTTTGATCATTATGATATAATCGCTATTTGTGGCAGTTCAGTGGATGTACTTGTCACTTACCTCACTATTTTGTTTCTGTCATGCTATCTGTATTTGGTTTTCACAGTACTTGCATTTACTTCTCACAGTTACAGTTGTCAAAGTCTCTTAGGCTTGCTGTTCATCAACTTTCTGGAATCTATTTTCTTTATATAATTTCTTAAAACTGTTGCAGCTTCTAAAGGTTATACTAATTTTACAGAGGGTCTGACTACAAGGAGAGGAGAGNCAGATCCTGATACTTTCTCTTCCCATTCTGACACCTCCGTGGTTTTTGTCTTTTTCTATTTGTAGTTGTGAAGGCTCTTTATATTTGGTGGGCTTCAAAGTCTTGAAAGAAAAGACTGACCCTCCCCCATTCACTACTGCCTTCTTTCAGGAAGTTGTAGAGAATGATAAGGTCCCTCCAAGCCTCCTTGTCTCCAGGCTAAACAACACTGTCTCCCTCAGCCACTCACCATAAGACTTTTGCTTTAGACCCTTCACCAGCTTCATTTCCCTTCTTTGGATGTGCTCCAGCACCCCAATGTCTTTCTTATAGTGGGGGGCCAAAAGCAAACAAAACATTTGAGGTGTGGCCCCATCAGTGCCAATCCTCTTGGAATCCATTTCAAAGAAAATCCTCTTAGAAGGTTCTCAGGAACAGGTCAGCATGGATTTACTAAGTTCAAATCACACCAAAATAACCTGCTCCCCTCTACCATGAAACACCTGCCTATGGAGACAACAGTAGACATCACTTTGAAGACATCAATAAGGTCTTTGACAGAGATCTATATAGTAATGTATGAAATTAGTGACATGTGATCTAGATAGATACAGCAGGTGGTGGACTACTGGATTCAAATTGTTGGGATGATGTGAGAAAATTCCCAAAGGATTGCCAAAATATTTTTATCTCTGTGAATTTAGATATGCCTCCTGGAATGACAGAAAGCCCTAACTTAAAACTACTTGTGTAGAGTGTGAAACTTCTCTGTCAAATTGATATAGGTCTTAGTTTCATGCCTGCTACAGCATTGGACTGAGGACTGAGGATGACAACTCACAAAAGCATAGCTGTTTGCGAAACCCATCTCTTTTATTATAAAACTCCAGTTAGAAATAAATCCTTAAGTACAGGTGAAAATGTCAGACTTCCCTTGTCTTGTACAGAATTTATAAACTGGCAACCTGTATTCAAAAAAGGGCAAAACAGACAAAGTAATATAGAATGTATCAAGTGGTCTTCACAGCATCCTGCCTGTTACTGGGTATTTGTCATATCATTGGAATGACAAAACAAATTTAGAAACTACAGAATAAAATGTTTTTAACTTCAGGTGAGGTAAATGATGACTTTTCTTCAGACATAATGTAGTAGACCAATAAAGTTAACTTTCATAGGATTTATCAAGTAGTTATTTATTTGCTAATAATGAAGTCTCCTGTGCAGACACTCACAAGAACATACTTGCAGAACCTGCACTATTGCAAAACAGGCATGAATACAAGTCTAGCATGTTTGCAATACTCTGATCTAGGAAAATCTTTACAGAGTTGTTAAACTCACTTGAGGATTTTCAAAACAATACTGCTATATTAGATCTATCTGAGAAGCATACACAACCAGAGACAAACCCT
Source organism: Campylorhamphus procurvoides (assembly GCA_013396655.1). Taxonomy (NCBI): domain Eukaryota; kingdom Metazoa; phylum Chordata; class Aves; order Passeriformes; family Dendrocolaptidae; genus Campylorhamphus; species Campylorhamphus procurvoides. The sequence continues at coordinate 322,383 of WBMV01000018.1, forward strand.
GACACACAACAGTTAACACCATTTTTACTTCCTGTTCAAATAACATTTTTATTGGTGAAATAGGTAACCATATACTGATTGTTATCCAGTGAATCCTGGCTCTTGGCAACAAGCAGACAAAAGCCAACTCAAGCAATGTACAAAAAAAGTAGCTATTTCTTGTGAATGATGTGATTTTTTTCAAATGTATACTAGTGTTCTTCTGGATTAGAAACAATTTGGTTACATGGTTTGGGTAATGGACTACTAAAAGCTTTGTAAGTAATCATTTCTGCATCTTTTTTCCCCCCCCCAAGCTAATGAATATTTCAAAAAAAAGCTCTGGCAATTTATCTTCACTTCTTGATTACAACTTGATTTCATGGCTAGTTTCAGTCTCTATAGAAGAAATTCAGTTATTCAACAGTAAATATGCCATGACTGATTTCAATAATAATTTCTATGATGAGAGTATTTATGTGCTACCGTGTCAATTAAATATTTAAGCTATATAAAACTGAAATTATATACTTCACATTTACTTCCTGGATATTCAAAAGATTAATTTAGTAAAGTTATAGGGAATGTTACTCTTAGAGTTAAGGAACAATATCTGTTACTAAAACTTCTATTACCTGAATTCATTATAAGAAAAATTCTCATTATGAGATAACAACAATACTAAATATTTTTTCTTAAACTATAAAAGTACTCTGAGGAGACCTTGTTTTGGAGAGTTTTTAATTTATTTATCATGAAAACAAATATATAAAAATAAGTAGTAATGAATATTACATATGTACAGTAGAAGTAAAAAGAAAGTGGCTAGTATATGCATTATTGAAGACTACTTTGGTAAAATCTTGCTCATTGAATATTTTTTTCTCTTTAAATTCAGCTCATTTTCATGTTAATGTCTTTAGAAATGTCAGTTCAGTACTTTTGCTGTTACAAACTTTTCAACAAGTAGCCATAAATTATGAATTAATGGCAATATTGTTCTAATAACTTTTTAGGGCATAATTAATTCACAGCTTTAGGGATATTTAAATAAGGGTGTGCTTTTAAGTTTGTAGCTTTCAACTGAGCTTGTCTTAGGCTAGTAAACACTATCTGGGTGGGAAAAGACAAAAAAAGACAAGACAAGGAAAACACACAGTTCTTCTGTCCTCATTTTGAAAATCCTAATCTATAGGAAATATATGTTCCAAAATAAATTACCTGCAATATCTGAACCCATACAACAAATCTCTTTTACTTCCTCTTTAATTTGCTATCAACTTCATAAGAGCCATCTCTGGGTTTTTCTTTGCTATTCCCCAATTCCTGCTTTTCGTGCTGAGGAGTTAATGGGGTTATAATTTCATAATTAAAGCAGATAATTTTAATTTCTCTGATGACTCTTTAGTATGATAATCTTGTTAAGATTATGGTGTTCATTTGTTGCTGTGTATGATCATTTGGCTTTTGTAGAAGCTGTCTGTGCTACTGAGTCACTAAATAATTAAGCAAGCAGAACGTTCCAACCAGCAAAGTCTTGCTGTTAATGGAAGACCAAAGTCAGAGTTAACTCTCTGTAAATCTATTAAGGGATTCAGACAGAGAACACACCACAGATTTACTATCAGTCATCAAATAAGAGATAAAGCTTCATTAACTGAGTATCTAATTTCACATTTAATGAAGAGCTGGCCTCCTGGATTGGATGACGGTGCAGGCATTCCTAGGACAACAAACCAAAAATGAAATGCTTCTAAACCAATTAGTTAAATATGAAAAGATCAATAGAATACCCAATAAGGGAGATCCAGAGGAGGAGTGTCCAGTACACAGTCTTGACTAAAATGTTGCCTCAGTTGCTTTAGTCTTCTACAGTATAGCATCATGAGTGTTTTAAAGTGAAATAAGTGAATCATTCTCTCATTTTGTTGGTTTTTGAGTTTGTGTGCACATGGCTGTCCTTTACATTAAATCTTGTAGTTGAAGACAGTTGAAAAAGTAAGTCTGGTACATTGCAGTGTGATAATACATGCCTGTGCAGTATACATAGACAGTGCCCTTGCAAGCACTGAATATACTCTGTCAGTATAAATTCTTCTATTTGTTTAAAAGCTTTTCCAAATTAAACACTTCGGTGATTTTTATGAAGCTGCTTTTATGTTTATGGAGGCATAAACCACAAAAAATTCAAGCTTTCCAGATTAATTTTCTCTTCTCTAATGTGGGATGTTTCAGGTGGGTCATTTTTTTATTCAAAAAGCATTTGAAATTAAACTAGGCCTTGGCGATGGGGATGGAATGTCACATACAGAATAGAGGGAAAGAGACATAGATGAAGGAAATTCAGTAAAATAATAAACATTTTAAATTTTGGAAAACTGGCCATAGATATTTTCAAGTCTGGTGGAAAGTGGAAATGACAAGAATACTAAGATTGCATTTATTAATTTATAAAAACATTGCTTCAATAAATGAAAATATTTCTTGAGGTTGTACATATTAACCATGATTTTAAATAAAATTTTACTTACATGACATTCTTAAGAAGGTTGTAATAAAAGGGAAGATATCACTACTTAAACAAGGCAAACATATTTCCAGACAAATGCAGCATTTGATAATATGATAAATGTATACATTTCAAATAAATATTACACTTGCTATTGTAATTTCAATATATCAATAGCAACAAAGTTGGAAAAATCCATCCTCTATTCATATATTAACTGGATGTAGTTTTCACTTTTTGCCAACCTGCACTTAGAACTGTATTCCAAGGGAGTTACTATCATGAGTTTATAAAGCAAAAATAATCACATAACCAACATATTTTTAAACATTATGTACATTTCCCTGAAAATATTTATATGTCAATGCAAAATAGTTGAAATTCAGTAAATGAACATAAAAGCCTAAAACTGAAGATCATATTTTTATCTAGTATATGTCTTACATATTATTATAACAGATCATTTTGTTGTGATGTGAGTTTGTGATCAATTCTGTAATTTTTTTACTGAGCTCCTTGTATTTTAATATCCTCAGCATTTTTCATGTTCCTAACGAGGTTTTTAAGTGCCTATGTTTACCGCTATCTTGAGGACACTATCTCTTTTCCTGTATAAATCAAACTTTTATGTGTAACTGCTATGCCTCAGCCATAAAATAAATCTGCTAGTGAATTCATACATCAAGAACCTGCAAATGAGAAGAAAAACTCTTTTATAGTATTGCATTATATGAAATGTGGCTTTGATGACATTGTGACTATTCTGCATATGAGGATTTGCCCCTGGGGCAGGCCAGCTTCAGTCTATGGAAAACCCAATATCAACATCACAGACACTGATACATATTGAATACATTTCTACTGACTGTTGGCTTATTTTTGGCCCATTATAAATAAGGTTTTTCCATGTGGATCCGTAATTAAAAAAAGAAAATATCTTCTCAAACTCAAAAGATATCTGTCTCCTCTACTTTACATATTATGGTCAAATTGTCACAGGCAAGTGTTACGAGTAACTGTTTATCTGAACTGGGACTATAAGAAAATCCAGAAAGCAAACTGCGTCGACCAATATTGCTTCCTTGAATTATACGTGGAAGGAAACTATTGATAAATGAAGACAGAAACCTATCTTTTCTTAATTGTGGAACTTTCATTCTGCAGGTTGTTTAGCAGTCTTAGCATGCACTCTTGTATCTTTTATCATTGATCTGATGTTTCCAAATGCCTCTGTAAATATAAATTGAAGTCCTACATAACCCAAATGGGATTGCTTTGAAGACAATGTGGAAGGAAACGGACACAAAAGAATGACACAAAAAGTACATAGAGAAGACTGTATTTTATCCATTGAATTATTTTCATTTACACTAAATGATGCTTGTGTAAAATTTTATCACATTTCTGACAGCTTTTATCCTTATTTGATAGGGTGTGTATCAAATGGCACATCTGATCACAGTATCTGCTTATCAGATATTGAAATCTTTGCTGTTAATAGAGATTATCACACCTTTATTCGTGGGAGTTAGAATTGAAATGAGGAGGACTTCTCAAGGTGCAGACTATTCAGCATGCATAAGGGAAACAGACTATGACTTGTGGATGATGCGTTCTCTTTTGCGCGTATTAACATGAAGGATAATTAATTGAAAACATTCACAATCAATTTTAGAATAGTTGTTTAAAGCCATACATATGATTCACCACTAAATTTTATTTAGCATGTAATGGCAGGAAATACTATGTTTTCAGGAACAAAATATAAATTATCATTGTTTCTTGTATCCTTAAAAGATCTGCAGACTGTTACATTTCAGAAGTCTATCCATCTCTTTGGGTAATGGTTTGTGTTCATGGTTTGGAGCAAATAAATTATTTTGCTGTTTTTGCAAAGACAGATCATGAAAAAATTACTTTTAAACTAAGATAGCAAGTATAGGTCTGCATTATCTGTAAAAACAAATGTGAGGTATAATTATCAAGGCAACAACTAAACAGAAAAGACAACCAGAAGGTTAGCAAGGATATAAACTGAAACTTGGACTCAGTGACCACTGCTGCAGAGGTTTTGTGGAACCAGGAGGCAGTTCAGACATGACACAGTTTCATTACCTTAGCTCAGAGTACTATGAAAGGCCTGTCATAATGTCTGTTCACAAGTGAGAAATACAGATGATAAGCTGACAGAGACATGTTTGTTTAGTAGAAGAAAGTACTGGGCCAGATCTGACAGTCCAAGAGAAGCGACAGTGCTGCAGCTTCACACCCTCAGTCCAACTAGTTGCAGGCTATAGAGAGTGATAGGGTCTCCCCTCAGTCTCACAGTTCCTTCAGTCACTCCTTATAAGACTGGTGCTCCAATTGCCCTTCCCTGAACATGCTCTAGCATCTCAACGTCTTTCTTGTAGAGAAGGGCCTAAAACTGAACAGAGTATACAAGATGTGGCCTTATCTGTGCTGAGTAGAGGGGGACTGCCCTGGTCCTGCTGGCCTCACTATTTCTGATACAGGCCAAGATGACATTGGCCTTCTTGGCCACCTGGGCACACTGCCAGCTCATATTCAGCTGCCTGTCCACCAGCACTCCCTTTACTGACAGGCAGCCTTCCAACCACTCTTCCTCAAGCTTATAGTGTTACATGGGGTTGTTGTGACCCAAGGGCAGGGTTTGGCACTTAGCCTTGTTGAACCTAGGACCACTGGTCTAGATTCCTCTGTGTAGACTTCCTATCCTCAAGCTGTGCAATAATGGGCTCTTAACAAGACATTTTCTGAAGAGTCCAAAGTGCCATCTCCTGAAGCTTTCCCCAGAATGCATTTCCTTATTTGTGTGGATGCATTTGAACTGAGCCACTTTCAGCCATAGCTTTGTTGATTATTAGGTCCCTCCTGTTCATGCCACCTTCAGCTCCTTGCTTACCATCTAGGTCTACCAAGTCCTCTCTTGACTGTCAGTCATCCGCTCCCTCTCTTGTTATTCATAAATTTCTTTTTACGAGGTTGGCCAGCTGCTTGGTAAATGTGTTCCGCAATTCAAACAGGTCTATCCTGTCTCTTTCAAATAACATTTATTATCAGAGAGAGTTATACTACCAAAAACCTTGTTTCTGACACCTGCTGAACAACCAGTTCAGCAGTTATTGATCCATGGAATCTTTTCTCTCCTTCTTAAGCCCCTTCTCTCCTCACTGGCAGGACTGATGGGATAAACCTCTGGCTCTCCATGTTCCAGGAGTCTCAAAGGCCATCTTCTGCAATCAAGTCACTGACCCTATTCTGAACACAAAAATCAACAGATAGTGGAGGAGCTGTATTTCTGGTGCCAGAAGTCATAAGCTTCCAGTCTTCACCATCACAAGAGTCTCTGTTTCTACTCCCAAAACTCAAACTCTGCCTACCCCTCCCTCAGTACAGAAGCAGGTTCAGGCATTTGAAAGTGCAGAGTCTTGTAGAAGATCCAATTTCTTTTTGATCAGCCCTGATGCTGTGCAGTCTGCTGTTCTCCTTCCACTGCTTCTTTACTTTACTAGGAAGACAGATCACAAGCATTCATATCTTGCAGAAAGGAATGCATTGACCCTGGTCCTGGGTCCAGCAAAAAGACTCAAGAGTCCTTCCAGCCCCAGACCTGCAGAGCTGCAATCATCCTCATCACTTCCAACTGTATCAGGGCTTCTGGTGTAATAGGGACAGCTGCTGCAGTGGTTTCAAGGGACTGTGACCCATGCTGCATCTCTACCAGGAAGCATGAACTGATATTAACTGAGTTGTTCCTATTCAAAGTGGTGCACAACCTACTGTGCAGTTTTAAACTCCTGTTTAACTTTTATCCAGATGACCTCCAGAGGTCCTTTAGCAAACTAAATAATTATATGGTGTTATGATTCTTTATCTGCAAATACATTTTTATCCACTAAAATGGCCTGCTCTACACTAAATCTATTTTATCTATTCATCTAAATTTAACTGTTTACACATTCAGGGTTAGTAGGTCGCTTTGCAGACTGGTATTAAAAAGAAAACCCTTGCAAAATCAGAAGTTTTGTGATGGGAAGGGAAGGGAAGGTTTGGGAAGGGAAGGTTTGGGAAGGGAAGGGAAGGTTTGGGAAGCGAAGGTTTGGGAAGCGAAGGGAAGGGGATGGAC
>WBMV01000018.1:329041-341302 GCA_013396655.1 Campylorhamphus procurvoides
GGGAGGGGAGGGGAGGGGAGGACTGTGGAGTTAACAGCAGGATGATATGACTATATATCATGCCACTGTAAATGAGCAATTGGAAAATGGATATTGCAAAGAATGCATCGTCAAAATATTTTGAATTTTTGCAGGGGAAAGTTATATACTGAAAAGTATAGTACAAAAGTCCTAAGGCATTTCAAGATTCATTGGTTTGATGGAGTATGCTTTATAGAGACAATACTTTCCAGAAAGGTATATTCATTGAGGGAGAGAGAGAAAATTATTTTGAAGATGTTGAAGAGGAAAGCTTTTAAGCATTTTTGTTAGTGAGATTAAACTTGTGATGAAACCTAGGAGATCCGATCAGACTTAAGTTAAACACAAAATTAAAACTGGGTCATTTTTATGAGGTGTATTTAGACTTTTGTTTACACTAAGCCAGTAGGATTATTTTTTTAGTTTTCTAAAAGGAAAATTTATTTAATCTATCTACATGGCAAATAAAATCTTACTTACTAAATTGAAAAGCTAACAGACAGAAATAAAAGTTTGAAGCCAATTCCTTCATTGTGAAATGTCAAACTGGAGGGAAAAAATTGAAAGTTATTGATATCCTCTATGTTGAATGGTTAAAAAAGAATTAGAGTAAATACTAAGATGAAATTAGAACCTTTTATCTCCTTCCTAGATAAGTATACATTTTTGAATCTCACTCCATAGAACTGTTACATATATTTAAACATATGTTATCAGTATACAGAAAGCAGACACATTGTCTGCAGCTAAACACCAGGTTTCAGCAAATTGTTTTGTTTGTGGAAAATACCTATGAAGTTAATTTATACAATAATTATTGTCCTTTTCAGTGTTAATAGATTTGATGTTAAATAGATATTTCATATATACAATCACGTTTTAAATTTGGCCCACATCCTAATAAAATCAATGAGATCTTTTATTAGTTTAGCAGAATAAAATTTAAGACAAAGCTGTAAGTAGAGAGGACTACAAAGAAATATATTATCTACAGTTACAAAGGAAAACAGAATTAAAAAAAAAAAAGAAACACAAAAAGAAGCCTAGTATTTGGATAATAGATGCATTGGCATTTTAGACCTTCATTTTATCAAAGAACTTTTAATCAGTGGCAATGTAGTCCAATCATGGGGTCCTTCTTAAGGGATCAAAACTGCTTGAGTACCAGCTATGGGATACCTATAGGATTATTCATTCTTGAATATGGAACAGTGGACTTTGAAGATGTTCTTTCCAGCTGTGCCCAGAATCTTGCTAATACAACCCAGGATACGCTGATCATTTTACCTCCCTGGGCAACTCCTGGCTCATGTTCATATTCATGTTCATGCTCTCAGATCCTTCACTGAAAAGCTGTTTTCTTGCCAGTTGACTCCAGTTTGTATTGAGATTTTGGGTTATTCCTCTCCAGGTACAGGACTTTACAATTCTCTTTCTTGAACTTTACAGTCCTGACAGCCCATTTCTCTCCCATGTTGAGAACCCTCTGAGTAGCATTTCTCTCCTCTCCTCTCCTCTCCNCTCCCCTACCCTCTTCTTTCTGAGCCTCCCTGTCCTCAAAATAGAAAAATTAAATAAGTGTTCACATTTTTAGGATCTTAATTGTACAAGCTACTTTAAAGTAAAGAATGTGAAATTCAAGTAGGCCTCAGGCTGAAGAGTAAAAAAATTGACCAAATGGCATATTTCTCATTGACTGATTTTGGCATTTCTGTAATATGGTACTGGAAGAATAGCATTAGCAGCTTAATTAACAATTAACAAATTTTTAACAAATTAACAAACTAATTAACAAACTTTTCCCCTTTGTTATATGTGAAACAAAGGTGTTTCTCTTTTGAATTATATTCCAGGAAGCAGGTAATTCAATTGGAATTTTTAGAAGTTGAGGAATTAGAAGATAAGTGACTTTTGGCTCTGTATCTCACGCTTCATTCAAATTCCAATTTATTTTGCAAAAAAATTGTCAACACATGGGGTGGAGTATTTCTTTGCGGAATATTTTTGAAGGAAAAATACTTGAACCCAAAACCTCCTTCCTCTCATTCCACGCAGTTGTCTCCAGATTTGTTTTAGTCCTTGACCTGGAAAAAGGACAGATTACCCAAATGCAGATAAATAAATATACGGTTACTGTTTATTTCCCCTTCCATTTTTCAATTGTTTCAAAAATTACTTACATTAACATACATAAAATGCCATCAATTTGATACACAGTAAATTCAAATGTAACACAGACATGCAGAGCAATGAAGGAAAAATAAGATAAAGAATATGTTAGCAACAAGCAAAATTTATTACAATCTGATTCTGGAGCAAGAAGTTAGAAGTCAGCCATCACTATTATCATGTATCTCGTAGCAAATAATTTGAGATGCTGACCACTCACTGTAGAATTGGCCCCCTTTTGCTCTTCCCTGCCCCACCACAGAAATGACTGTTCTTAAAACCTTCTATCAAGTGAAGGTATGAACTGTGGTTTTACCACACCTATAAGTTATTTGAAATGTTGCTGTAACTGGATGTGAGAGATTGGATTCATATCTCACCAGATTCTTTGATTCTTGGGTTGAATCAATCAACTCTGTGCGTGGAGAGAAGGGGCCAGGTTTGCAGCCCCATGGCAGCCATGCCAAAAGGGGCAGAATCCACATGGCTAGGCCTGTCAAGGATGACACTGGAAGTCACATGGCTGAGTGCATAGGAGCCATGTGGCTGGGCTGTGGATTAAAAGAGGGCCACCTGCCCCTCCCTCCCTAGAGCCTCTGATTGGCTGGACCATCCCTCACTCTGGCCTGGAAGGCACTGAGTAGTCAGTGAACAGCATGTCCTGCCTTGGAGGGGTGGCCACAGTAGCCAAACCACATAAATAGAGGAGCACAAGAGTTCAATTTTGCCTTTTCCCTTAGGACTTTGTGTTGTCATGTGACCTTTTGATGGTAACTACTTTTCTCTTGTTCTAAGCTCTCTCTTTGTTCCTTCTCATTCTCTCTTTACTCCTGTTTCTTCTTTTAATCTCTCTTTTTTTCTTTACTCTTTCCTTAGTTTCTTTTGGGTAACTTAAAACCGATGCATTGTATTTTACTAATCTGGTGGCTGGTGTTTCCGGGCTACTTTTCTGAAATGATTCTGCTTGGTTATATGTCACTCCTGTGAGCCTTTTGTCAAAATGCCTATAAATTAAAAAAATTCTGTTGGGAAAAAGTGTGTGGCTTTTTGTCTCTATGTGATTTCAAGGTATAAAAGAACTAAAAGACTGCAGAAAGTTCAGTGGTGAATTATTTTTGAGCCTTAAATATAAGTAAAATGCCTGGGAAGCTCATGGCTTTGACCCAGATCTTTACACTGGACAAATCATTGTAACTGAACTAAGATTCAAATATTTTCAAAGGGTGTTTAGAAATCTCTATGGTTTTATTAATATTTTGTCAGTTTATAGTATTGGCATTTATTTGCTTTATTGCTGATACTGATCATGGATATAAAGTTCACTGACTACTGATAAATTACATTAATAAATCATGTCAATATTACTAATTCTAGTCTGTTTTATACTATATTACTTGATATATATAAAAAGATACTTGAACATCAGAGGTAATTCTTTGTTTTGCTGTAACTTTTATTTTAGTTTCTCAATGAATCAAATATCTGTTAGATTCAGCCACTCCTTTGAATTTTCTTACAATACATCAGTAGATCAGACAAGGACCTACAGATACAGTGTAATAATGTTAGTGATAATTTGATGGTGAATTCTTTCACCTTTCTCCAGAACTGTTAGCACTTTTTAAGCCTCTTGTTTGGAGAGTAAGCAAGCAGCCTTCTTTGACTAGTGATTTATATAGCTCTGCACAAAAGAGTGGTGGAAAGTATTTTTTTTTAACAGGGCCTTTCTCTTCCTACTTAATTTCTAGCCACCATCAAGACAACAACAACAACAAAGACTTTTAGGCAAGGTTTTATTTAGGTACTGCTGAAGATATGCACATGAAGAAAGCACTCAAGAAGACTTCCATTTAAAATTATGTAGTTTTGCTTTAATGGGCGGAACACCGATTTTATATATTTTTTATCTATTTTCATCAAAATTGTAGATATTTTACAATGTTTTAATAAATTTATAGGTTATATTCTGCATGTGATTTTTATTTTTTGTAATGAGATACATGTCATAAGCATAGTAATTTAAGGAGAAGCTTCTAGAAAAAATAGGGTGGTTAGAGAATATCTACAATAAGGCATAAGTATCATATAGCAACACTTACTGTGAACTTAACCGCAAAGTGGCTTTCACACCCTGAGGTTTTGGTTGAGAACAGAATGTTTACTGCATTAGCTAACTAATCAACAAAACCAATTTTGCTGCACACACTACAGAACATCTCTGGTTCTGCTTCCTGAGAAAGAGTTTGCCTTTGTGGAAGTATCACACTTATCATAACCAGTGTGATAGCTGCAGTTGATATCTTAGAAGTTTGACATAAATTCAAAACAGTGTATCTGAAGCCATTTGCCATTATTTTTTGTGTTGTAGTTAGTGAGCCATAGAAAAGTATTGTTGGAGGCAAGGAAGTTTGGTATTGTGTATGTTTTACCATTTGTAAATGTGTAAAGGCAAAAAATACGTTTCTCACTAAATTGGCAATAAGCAATGCTTTATGCTATGGTGAAGCTATAAGTCTCTTGTTGAGACTAGAGTCATGGAATTTATAAACTTTGTGTTCTTTTTGGCTAAATATTAATATTAGAAACTTCACATGCCCTCCATCCCTAATAAGGGAGGATAATGTTAGGCTGCAGAGATAGGTGAGTGAGTCACTGAGCAGGACCTTGCCTGATATTAAGCTAATTGAATAGGATATGAAAAACTACTGGGTATGACATGAGAAATTTTTGGGTGTAATAGATAGCAGTGCAACAGCTGGCAGATGTTAATGATTGCACAATGAAGGACCATAACATTTCACAGTTGCTTAGGGGACAGTTATGTGAGAACTGACTAAATACCACAGACTACTAGCAGGGAGCACTGGAGGCCTTTACAGAAGTAGAATTTTTGAAGCCAACAGCACTTCAATAACTAAATCTGTAGCACCATAAGGTCAGAGATTATCTTGGTAATGGTATTAGAAATAGAAGATTTGAGTGTAGATGTAGCAAAATTGAGAATGAAGGGGAAAAGTAACTTAGTGACAGTTGCGTGTTTGAGAAGAGAGTGGGAAGGAAAAAGAGAGCCATGACGACAGCTAGAAGTGTCAGGATATGGGAAAGAGATAAGAAGTTGGATAGCCTTTCTTTGATCACCACAGCCTAAATCAGAGTAATAAACAAGACTTGTTTGTCTGACTATACATGTTTTGAGAAGCAGAAGAGTCAGAGAGCATGGTGCTTGCACACCCAGACATCTCAGTAACAGGCTTCTGGTGCCCATGTCAGGTTGGGCAACACTGATATCTATCTGCCACTTCCTAAAAGAAGTTGACTGCAGAAATGTAGACAGCTATCTTTGGAAAACATAAAGAAAAACCTGTGATTGAAGTGCCCTGTTGGATGGTTACAGGCTCTTCTGAGGAGTAGGAAGGCATAAGACGTGGAGGGGTGGCACTGTATGTAATAGAAGGGCTAGAATATATGCAGCTCACAGTTTGCAATGGCACAGCTGAGAGCCTCTGGGTAAGAGCTGAGGGATAAACAAATAATGTGGATATCATCATGGGATTCTACTATAGACTTCCCAGCCAGAACAATGACACTAACAAATTATTCTTTGAGGAACACTTGAGGGACACTTCCAAATCAACTGCCCTTGTCCTAATGAGGCACTTCAAGTTGCCAGAGCTTAACTGGAAGCATTCCATAGCTGGTAGAACCAAACCAGAAGATTAATTAAAAACCTGGATGACAACCTTATGGTACAGGTCCTAAGGGAATCAACTCGGAAATATGCCCTTCTTGATCTTTTCCTTGTTAACAGAGTGTATCTTGTGAGTACAGTGGAGATTCGTGGCAACCACAAAGTGATTGAATTTAAAATCTCCATTGGAAGGAGGAAAAGGAGCAACAAAACTTCAGCTCTGGACATGCAGAGAGCAGACTTCATGCTACTCAGAGAATTCGTGACTAAGATTCCCTGGGAAAGTGTTTTTGCAGGTGCTGGAGTCCCTCAGTACTCGTCACTTTTCAAACATCACCCCTAAGGACTCAGGAGCAGGCAATTCCCAAATGTCAGAAGTCAAGCAGGAGAGGTTGGCTTGGCTGAGCAGGGATCTTCTTTTGGAAATAAGGAAGCTGTATGCCCAGTGGAAGCAAAGTAAAGTGACATAGGAAGAGTTCAGAGATGCTGCTTGACACTCTAGGGAGAAAATTTTTGCAGCCAAAGCTCAGCTGAGGTTGAAGGTGGCCAGAAATGCAAGGGACAATAGAAAGAGGTTTTTTCAAATACATTATTAGCAATAGGCAGTATAGAAATATCACTGGTCCATTACAGAATGAGGATGGTCACCTCACAGTCAGGGACAGACACAAGGCATTTAACACTTTCTTTGCCTCTGTATTCAACACAGATGATGGACCAAAGGGGTCTCAGTGCCCTGAGCTGGAGGATCAAAACTGAAATCATGTGGGATCAGATGCTCCAGCTAGATCTGTACAAATGTATGGGGCCTAATGGGATTCATCCCAGAATCCTTAAAGAACTGGCTGATGTCATCATAAAACCTCTCTCACAGATTTTTGAGTGGTGTTGGAAACCTGGAGAGGCCCCAGATGACTGGAAGCTAGTGAAGGTTGTCCTGGTTTTCAAGAAGAGTAGGAAAGAGGACCCTGGCAACTACAGGCCTGTCAGTCTCACTTCAGTGACTGGTAAAGTTATGGAGAAGATGATTCTGGGAAGTATTGAAAACACCTGAAAGACAATGCATTCATCGATCATAGCCAGCATGACTTCATGAGAGCAAAGTCCTGCTTATCAAACCTGATTTCCTGTTATGATAAGGTAACCCAGATGGTTGATCAAGGGAAACCAGTCAATGTAATTTTTTTGGATTTCAATAAAGCTTTCAATACTGTCTCTTTCAGGATCCTTTGGAACAAAATGTCCAGCACAGCTGGATAAACACATCATATGGTGGGTGAGGAATTGGCTCACAGGTCAAGCATAGAGGGTAATAGTGAATGGGGTAATATTAGACTGGTGACCTGTCACTAGTGGGGTTCTTCAGGGCTCCATCTTAGGCCCTGTGTTTTTCAACATCTTCATAAATGACTTGGATGCAGGATTGGAAGGAATACTAAAAAGTTTGCAGATGATACAAACCTGGCAGGAGCTGCTGACTCCCTTAAAGTCAGGGAGTTCCCGCAGAGAGACCTGGACACATTAGAGAGTTGGGCAATCACCAACCACATGAAGTTCAGTAAGGGGAAAGTGCTGGATTCTGTAACTGGCATGGGGCAACGCTGGATGTTTGTATTTGTACAGACTGGGGAGTGAGATGCTGAAAAGCAGTTCCACAGAAAGGAAGCTGGGCATCCTGGTCAATGGCAAGTTAAACATGAATCAGCAGTGCTGTTACAGCCTGCTTAAATGTAGCAGAAAGAACTTCACATTCAAATATTTTCCCTGAGCAAAATTATTAATTGCTAAGGGATGCAAAGAGAAGAAATAAGAATAGCTTTGGAAAAAAACTAAGACTACTTATAGAAGCAAAGAAGAGCTTACCACCAAAACTACCTTTTGCCAAGCTGGTGTGTGGAAGGAGAGAGAGAACCATTTTTTGTCTTTTTTTTTTTCTCTGTCTCTGCTGCTTTTTTTCTCAATGTCATCTCATCTAGCAGCAGGGGGTTTTAGCAGCTTTAGTTCTCTGGAATGCAGCCAGGAGGTATGGATTCATGAGGAGTGTTGCAGACCATCTCGAGCTGAACAGAGTCAGATTAGTACCTTTTTGGACCTCAAAAATATGGTAATGGTAGAAGGATAAGACATAACTCATTCATGTGACGTGGTGGGTCTCAGATCTCTCCAGGCTGGCAGAGTTTTAGTCCCTGGTGGCAAGCAGGCAGCCAAGTGGCTGGTGAAGAAAAGGTGAGAGAGTGAGGGGGGACATTGGGAGAGATTTTTGATTATGGTAACTGGTCTCTCTCTTTCCTCTTTCCCCCTAATTTTCCAAAGTCTCTTTCTAAGTTTTGATAGTGTTTAACTGAGGTGGTAGTGGTTTCTTGGCATGTAGGTCTATTCAGATGAACCATACAGGATCTTCTGGTGTGAATCTCCAGCAGGAAACTTTTGTGAGAACTTCTGGCAGAAGGGCTGACTAAGAATTTTTTGTTAGGACGTTTTGGCAGGCAGAAACAATGGAGAAACATAATTTGTTGCATTTCTATATTATCTGTGGGCCACAACTGCCCTGGCAGCCAGGAGGGCCAACCGTGTCCTGGGGGGCATCAGGCAAAGTGTCACCAGCCAGTTGAGGGAGGGGATTGTCCCACTCTGCTCTGCACTGGGGCAGCCCCACCTTGAATATTGTAGGCAGTTTTGGGCAATTCAATATAAGAAAGACATTAAGCTTTTAGAGAGTGTCCAAAGGAGGTCAATGAAGAGGGTGAAGGGCCTTGAGGGGAGGCCGTATGAGGAGTGGCTGAGGGCACTTGGTCTGCCTGGAGAACAGGAAACCAAGGGGAGACCTCATTGCCATTACAACTTCCTAGTTAGGGCAAGAGGAGGGGCAGGCACTGATCTCTCCTCTGTGGTGACCAGTGACAGGACCTGAGGGAACAGTCTAAAGCTGTGTCAGGGGAGTTCTGAGATACCAAAAAAGATTCTTCACCCAGAGGCTGGTCAGATGCTGAAACAGGCTCCCCAGAGAAGTGGTCACAGCACCAAGCATGACAATGTTCAAGATATGTTTGGACAATATTCTCAGGTACATCGTGTGGCTCTTGGGGATGGTCCTGTGCAGGGCTAAGGATTGGACTTCAATGATTGTTGTGGATTGCTTCCAACTCAGCATATTCTGTGATTCTCTGGAAAAACCACAGTGCTTCTCAGTTCATAACAGCATTTTTAATGGATTGGAGGAGAGCAGGCTCATGGTTCAAAAAATGCATTAATAGGAATCTATGAAAAATAAATTAAATAAATATTTAGTAAGAATAGGAAAAATACAGTTGATGGTGCATTACAGGAATGGAGTAGATAACCTCTTCCATTTTCTTTCCGAGCTTTTTTTTCATAACTGTAATAGTATTCTTAGGTCATTCTTAACACAATTTACTAAATAGTTATAAGGAAAGATATAGTGTAGCTACTGAGGACCCCTTTCTCTGATGAAGTATATGGAAGTAGATATTTCATGTCTGTCCACTCATTTCCTTATAAATGTTAGTTCAATTTTTATCCAACATGTACTTTTGTAAGGTATGACCTTAAAATTTCTTACATTTCAGCATATATTGACTTGCTGAAGTGGAATTTTATTGATTTATCAGCAGGACTATATAAAAGATGAAATGACTGACATGGGAGTATCAATAGCATGGCAGTGAAGAATACATTTGTTTTCTTCCTGTAATGTCTCTGCCCTGAAATATCACATATAAATAAAAGTCAAATACAAAAAGTATAGATTTTTCTTCCTGTCACCAATGTCAGCTTTTTTAAAATCTTCTCTATCAAACAACCTGTTATGCAATAAACTTTGTCACTACCTTCAGAGAGAGTTCTTGAAATAGAGATTTCTTTTTACTGTGCATCATTGCAGTATTAGAAGTATTTCATTCCATCTTTCCTTCTTCACTTACACTTTAATGAAAGACTGTTAGAGAATATGTCGGAGAACAGTGTCTCAAAGGCTGCCAGAACAGCCACGNTAATCACAGTTAACTTTCTTTAGTGCAAAGAAAGAAGAGTATTTTGAAAATGGTCCATTAATTTCCTTTTGAGATAAAAAGCCTGCCAGAAGAATTTCAGAGTTAAGTTGAACTCAGTATGATTCCAAAAGTATTTTAATATGATTATTAATCAGTTGTTGAAGATCAATAGCAAAAGCACCAGTATACTAAGAGTACCATAAATTTGCAATCAGATGCCTGTGAGAAAAGCTGAAAGCTACTGAAATTATTAGCTTTTTTTTTCCTCACTTCTTTTACACTAGCTCTTTCAAAACAAGTCATCTCTTAAAATGTTTTTCCTAAGGTTTTCTGAACAACTCACTTTCCCACTGACTCTTCTCTCTTCTTCATGGTGGTAAATTGCTTTCAGATTATTTCCTAAGTTTTTTCTTTAATTTGTGGTTTCCTTTTGTAAATTTTAGTTTCCTACTTCTTTTATAGGGTGCAGATTCCCAGGTCTGCCTCTGTCAGGCCCATGCAGGAGCCTCTGTGAAGACCAGCCAGGGCTGCCTCATGCCAGACACAGACAGTTCCAGAAGTCTCCAACTCACCCACCATAGGGCATGGCTGAGCCCTGCAGCCAAAGGGCCGGTATCTCAGGGAAAGTGTAAAGATGGGTAAAATCCCCTGCCTGAAATTGAGAAGTGAGGAAAACCATGAGAGAAAAAGCCCTGCAAACACAGCTGGTACAACCTGGGCCAGAAGACTCATAAAAAACCTGGATGACAACCTTATGGAACAGGTCCTAAGGGAATCAACTCAGAAAGATGCCGTCCTTGATCTGTTCCTTGTAGACAGAGTGGATCTTGTGAACAACATGAAGATTGGTGGCTGTCTCAGCCACAGCGATTCATTGAACTGATGCCTAAAATCCTGGAAGATAAGCACTCAGAGAAAACATTAATGGAGAAAGAAAGACAATACCTTAATTGGGAGTTCGGAGGCTTTGGAGTCTTCACTAGGGCCTACAAAACACACTTTGTTTCAACAAGGATCTCTGCAATCCCTGAAGAACCCCACCCTCCCAAAGTTTACAGTTTTTATACTCTTCTTAACAATTAACATATTAGATATCTATAACCAATCATCATTTCTAATTCTCTCAGTGGTCCACCCATCAGGGTCCTAGGCTATGCCCTCTGGACCACCTCCAAGGGCTTCTGGGTTCTTCTATAGTTTTGACTTCAATTTATCTTGCAGGTATCTCTGAAAAACATCATGACCTTCAGAAAGCCTGAGAATGTGTGAGAGAATCACTTTAGTAACTTCTAACACCACTTAATATGTGAGCAAGAAAACCTATACTTCTAAAACTCTAAAAATCTACAAAATAAACACCAAACCTTTAGGTATCAGAGCCACAAAGTGACTGAGTTTAAAATTTCTGCTGGCATGAGGAAAAGCGGCAGCAAAACCTTAACTCTGAACATGAGGAGAGCAGAATTCAGGCTACTCAGCTAATTCATGAGTAAAATCCCCTGGGAAAATGTTTTTGCAGGTGCTGGACTCCCTCAGTGCTGGTCACTTTTCAAACAGCACTCCCTAAGGGCCCAGGAGCAGGCAATCACCAAATGTCAGAAGTCAAGCAGAAGAGGCGGAAGGCTGGCTTGGATGAACAGGGATCTTCTCTTGGAGATAAGGCAAAAAAGTAAGGTGTATGCCCAGTGGAAGCAAAGTAAAGTGACATGGGAAGAGTTCAGAGATGCTTCTTGCCACTCAGGAGAGAAAATTCATATGGCTTTGAAGAGACACTTCAAGGGTAAGGACAGGCACACTCCAGTCAGGTGTATGGTAGAATGGCGAAATGGCTATGGTGGAATGGCAACTTTATTAAGATGGCTCCGGCTTATATAAGGGTAGTACGGAACCTTCTAGAAAGGGGGTTGAACCTGGGAGGAGCATGCAAATCCTCTCAGAGAAAAGGAAAAAACAGGGGAAGATTATAACCATAAGTGGTAAACGAGGGTGGAGATAGTCATATATGGGAAAATGGCAGAAGCTGTCCAGTCAGGGAGCAGGGATGATGGCAAAAAACAAACTCCATTTTGTATAGCATACAACAATGTTATTTAACTTTACAACTGTGAATTCATAAACTGGGAAACCCGTAACAACCTGATACATGGCAATAAACTTTCTTCTGTGCAGGATAGCTAATTCTTGTAGCTCTCCTTCTTGATTCCTCAGTCTCGTCAAGTCACTTCATGGTCTCTCTTCCATTTAGTGTAATTTTGTACTCCTACATGGTCAAATCTCAATTGTAGTGGAAGCTGGCAAGAAATGTGGGGACAATAAAAAGGATTTTTTTTTTAATATATTACTAGTAATAAGCAGTATAGAAATATCACTGGC
>WBMV01000020.1:7043-21542 GCA_013396655.1 Campylorhamphus procurvoides
CCGGGCTGGGGCTGAGGGTGGTGGTCGCTGCCTCCCCCGTGTCAGCGCCGCCGGCGGCAGCCGAGCCGGCCGCTCAGCTCGGCGCTCCGCACCTGCGGGGGTGGCATAATGAGCCATGTCCTTGTCTCAACCTGCCGCTTCCTCTCCCGGCAGCGTCTGTGCTGCCAGCTGGGTTATTTTTTCTTTTTCTTCCTTTTTTTTTTTATTTTTCCCCCTCTCCTTTTTCCCCCTCCTTCTTTCTTTTTTCCCTTCCTGCCGCTATTCTCAAGTGGTTCCCAGCCGGTGCTGGCAGGCAGCCCTTGACAGAGACCTCCTCCCAGGCTGACCTTTGCCAGCCCCCTCGCATGAGCACAGCAGGGCTCTCCTGCCACCCACGTTGGGATGCAAGCGGCTCTGAGTGGCAGTGGGCAGCAGAGCGTGGGAGGACTTAGTCCTCTCCAGTCCCCTGCTGTCCCCACCTGTGCTCAGGCTCTGCTGGAGTGGCCAAATCCTGAGGGCAGGAGTGAGTGGGAGGACAGGGCAGCATGAGAGATGCTGCAGTGCTTTTTCTGGGGCAGAGCCTGGGAAAAAGCAAGGTCCCACTAAGCAGATCGTGCCTCTGGACACCTTGCTTTGTCCTGACCTATCCCACTGTCTCCTTCACTGAACCACCAGTGCACAGGTCTAAACTGAGCATGTGGAGTGTGCGGGCTGGGAAGGCCCCCTATGGAGCCATCTTTGCCAGCCTCGTGTACAAGCAGGTGAGTGAGGAAAGACCGTGTCCCTACCTGACTTGGGATGCTGAAATATGTCAGTTTGTCCCAGGTTGCTGTGGCAATCAGCGGCAGGTATGGGACTGGAATCTGGAGAGTCTGGATTCTGGTTGAGATGCTCCTCAGTGAGGGAGGGCAATGGTAACTGAGAGCAGATAGCACCCCCACAGCCCCAGCATCCTCCTGGCCACCCGCCTCTGACCTCTACATCCCTCTGGAAGGGAGGCCAACTATGCCAGGGAGTCCAAATAGCTTCAGTCACCTCTGGGGACCCATATGCACATGGAGGACGCATGCTGAAGTTTGACTTGGCTCTGTTTCAGCTTCCAGCCTTTGCCCTGCTTTCCTCAGCACAGGCGTCCTGCAGCACTTGGTTCCTCCTTGGGACATCTCTCCAAGTTGCATTTTGACCAAGTTATTTCTAGTCTGCATTTGGGTTCCAAGCACACTGAGCTCTTCTAGACTCTCCAGCCACCCTGTCATTTAGGAAATTGAAACTTCCTGAGTCCCTGCTTTCCAGGACAGGGATGTCCCCAGGTGTTCCCACTGGGGATGCTGTCCTTAAGGTCAGCAGGTGGTTGATGTTGTCCAGTCTGGGGACAAAGCCTGCTACATCTACTGGGAATGTGTCCATCTGATGCTTTTCTTTGCTGATCTGCCTGGCATCTAATTCTTAGTGTTCCAAGTGAGCTGTGGTGAGTTCATCAGGACACAAAGTGGTGTCCAATTGACTGCTGTAGGAAGCTTCATACCTCCGTGGTGCTACGACATGTGACCTCTCAAATAAGCATAAAAATAAGCATAAAAATAAAAATGCCTATGATTTGTCTGTGAGGAGAGTTTTCTGAAAGAGCAGTATGGCTTGCCCTTATTCTGGTCTTGGCTCTTCTCCATGGCCTCCCAAAACTCCTTTCCTGTGTCTCCCTTGACCCAGTGCTGCTGGGTTGCTTCCTGCCCTCCCCATAGCCCCCAACTACTAACCTCTCTGATTTTGCTCCTTCCTTAGTATCCCATGCCCTTGGTCCAGCAAGATTATGGATGGTGGGTGGGTAAAGGCATAAAGATCCCTGTACAGAGGAGAAAGGAAAGGATGAAGCTTCCCAAGCATCTCCACAGGAGGATGTGTCTTGTCTTCACAAAAGGAGACAGGTGAAGCTGCCTGGCCCTGGGCATCTCGAGTCAGTCTCATGGGTCTTTGTGCTCCCCAGTCCTTGGACCTGCTGTACAGCACTGTGGTGGCTCTGCAGATTTCCAGGTCACTGCCTGCTGCTGGCAGGGAACAGTCTTGCCTAGAGCTTTTCATCAGGAGCCTGAGACACCAGCCAGTGTTGAGGTTGAACTGGGAGGGATACAGTAGTGAGTGAGCCAGGGACACTGGCAGAAGCTGGCTGAGCATCTAGTGACTGGAGCAAGAAGGCTTTTCCTGTCTGCCTGTTTCTTGCTTGGAGACAGAGTATGGGCAGATGGGACAGGAGATGAGGGTGGTGTATGAAATTGGCCATGGTTAACAGTGTGGTGTGGGGCACCATCTGCAAGTGTCTTTCTCATGTCTCTCTGGTCAAGAGGGCAGTTCTTGGGGATTTCTGGATCTGGTTGGATCTGTTCTCCCTCGGTGCCCATATTGTAGTATCTGAGCACATTCACCCTCTCCTGCCTGGCAGAGACATCTGCAGTGGCTGCTCTGTGCATGGGTTTTTGCTGGATGCATAGGCCTTCTCCTTGAGAAAAGGAGATTGGTCTTGTCCAGGTAGCCTCAAAGGTGTCCACTAACCTGCTGTTGTCCTCCTTGCATGCTTGCTCAGGATGGAGTGGGGCTTCTGCTCATCACCTGCATCACTTGAGTCTGGTGTCAGCACCTGGGCTTGGGGCTGTGCTTGCCATGTCCTCCTTTGTAATGCTGGCATGAGGGGACACCCCAAGAGCACAGTGAGCCCCGTATTCTCCTCTCAACCCAGGCCAATGGACAGGGCAGGGGTTTTTGTTCTTTCCCAGCACCCATCAATGCTTCCCAGTAGCCCTATGAAACAGGGCTCCAGAGAGGCCATATCCCTGGGGATACAAAGATGCCTGGGAGCCCTGCACAGCTGGCCAGCTATGTGGCCCACATCTGGAGCACTGGGGCTCCAATTCCCAAAGCCACATCCCATTTCCCATGGTGAGGGCTGCAGAGAGGGTTCAGCCTGGCATGTGGTTCCAGTTCACAAGATAGAGCCATTTGGGATTGTCTCTCTCAGGACCACCACAAAGCAAATACATTCAAGCCTGGTCAGGGATGGTGGGGGTTATGGTGAAAGTGAGACTTTGCAACCCCCTTCCTTCTGATTCGCTGAAAGAGAGAGCACAAAAAAGGAAAAATTACAGTTCTGCATAATTAGGGAGCAAATGAGGAGAGCAGCAGCGTCTCCAAATGAGAATGGGATGGAAGAATTAATGTTTCAGAAAATCAGTCCCGAACTAATTCCCTGCTTTGCTTCAACCTTCAGTAAGGGCAGCAGCACTGAAAAGTACAGCCTGGAGGATGGGGAGTGGGAGGGAGGCGGAGAGGAGAAATTGCTGCTACTGGAAAGGAACAAAAACACAGAAAGTTCAATGTACTGGGCCTGGGGAGATGGACTGAGCTGCACTGTGGGGACCTGGGAGGTCTGCCACACAATGATGGTGGCAGAGTTCTTTTTTGGCAAACCATCTCCTTAAAAAGCTCACTTAGGCTGGAGTGGTACTGAATGACCTGTGATTTGAGGAGGAGGAAAAGCCGTCTGGGCAGGTGCAACCCCTGTGTCTGGTCTCACATTCTAGATAAGGTTGAGGAAAAATATAAATATTCAAAGTCAAATGGGAAGAGCAGTCATGGGGAGCATGGGCAGGGGCAGGCCACACTGTGGGTGCTAACACTTTTTCTTCTTGAGATATAGGTCCAGTGCCTGAATATCTGGTTCACCCTGAGGTGAACAACACTGCAGGAAATGCTTCCTGTCCGATGCAGATATTAGCACATGTCTATGCAATTCAAGGGGAGCTGCTGTGGGCACCTGTCCTGCAGGTCCTGGGGCACCTGTGGGTGCGTCAGTGTCTTCCTCCTGTACGAAGGGATGGAGAATAGGATTGGGGATGTGTCGTGACAGCTACGCATTGTGCATGGCAGGATCTGTGACCTGCCTGCTGGGATGGGAAAGGGTCTCAGGCCAGGGCACGATGCCATGCTCGTGGATGCAGTGCACACCGTGCTGGCTGCCACCACTGCACCGCAGCTTGGTGCTGCTGAGTGAGTGGGAGGGGGGTGGAGATGGGATGTTTTCTTGGGCACCTCACAGGACTAGAAGCTATTATA
The DNA here is from genome assembly GCA_013396655.1 of Campylorhamphus procurvoides. NCBI lineage: Eukaryota > Metazoa > Chordata > Aves > Passeriformes > Dendrocolaptidae > Campylorhamphus > Campylorhamphus procurvoides. The sequence continues at coordinate 11,124 of WBMV01000020.1, forward strand.
GGAAAAGAAATGAGCTGAATCCGCTCCATCTCCCTCCTTGATGCAGTGGCTTGTCCCATACCCAGCTGGAGTTATATAAGGACATGCTGGTAGAGCGGGGTTGTGCCAGGGCACAGGTAGGCATTGCTCTATCCTACTGCCTGTGTGTGCCCCGTGTGTGTTAAACCCTCAAATGGGGTCAGCAGAGCCCATGCATTGCAGAGTGTGTTGTGTGTGCACAGAAACATGGGGGAGAGTGTTACATCTACCCAAGGTTGTACACAGGTGTGTGCTGTGAGCCTGTGCATCCTGGGGGAGCATTTGCTGGGTCACAACCCCAGACCAGACCTTCCCGAACAGGAATGGAGGTTTCTGTCCATTGACGTGTCGCTGGGCATTCACAGATTTCATGTCTTGCACATACATGTCCCCCATGCCATGTATGTGTCAGGCTCTGCTCAGCTCCTGCCAGGTCTGACTCAAGTTTTTTGGGGGTAAGGTGACCTGTCTGGCCATGGTGAGGGGGTTTTGCTCCAACAGCATTCCTGTAGAAGGGTCTCCACTCAGCCATGGGAGCAAACATGGCTGGGAATGCTTATATGTGTGCTAAGGTGGCATGTCCCATGTGACAATCCCTGGATTTGGGACCAGGGGGGACTTTGCCCCCCACCCAGGGAACATGGGCCACTCCATCATGCCATGAATCTGCTCCAATCAGGATTCCCCACCTGGGGAGCCGGGGTTCTCCTGGCAGGACATGCACGGGTGCAGGCTGTACTTAAGTTTGAAGCGGGTGGTGGAATTCCTGGAGGGCTTAGGGGTGGTCGCACGTGTCTGCCACACATGTCTCCCTGCGCGCATGTCTGCATGTACGGGCAAAGCTTCCGGAGAGGGTGAATGAATGAGGCAATTCACTATTTCAGCTCTGGCTCTGGCGAGGCTTTTCCTTTAGAGGCAGGCGTGTGCCGGCGTGTGGGCTCCTGCCTGCGTATGTGCGTGGGTTCCTGCCTGCGTGTGCAGGTGGGCATCGAGGGGGCTTCGGGAGATGTTTGCCACGTCAGGGAATTCACTGTGGGGGCTGGCGTGAGCCCCCGCAGTGCTCGCTGCCTTGTCTGCATAGCGCAGCGTTGTGTAACTTCCGATGCCCCACCGGATCTCCTTACCCGGCAGGGAAGGATGCTCGGGCTGCCCTACCCGGCAGGGAGGGATGCTCGGACTGCCTGGCAGGGAGGGATGCTCGGGCTGCCCTGCCCGGCAGGAAGGGATGCTCGGGCTGCCCTCCCTGCCTGCTGCTGGGGAGACTTCCCCACATGTCAGTGAGGTTAGGAATGCAGTCCTAATGTCCCAAGTATGCCAGTGCCTTTTCTCCTCATCGCGGCAGGGCTGTCCCTGAATGGCAGGTCTGCTCCAGAAGGCAGAGGGACTTGTAGGAAAAAGCCCTTGGTAGCCAAAAAAACCAGGAGTAATTTTCCCGGGTCTCACAGATTTTTGCCCCTCAAAATAAGGTGTTTGCTCTGGAAGTGGTAAGGGGCTATGTGTCTATTGCCTCTATGGGGACCCACAAAGAACACCTGCCTGCTGCCGTGGCTCCCTGTATGCCTGTGAGACCTGGGCTGAGACCCAGCAACACATCACATGCAATGCTGGGAGATGCGAAGATGAGGCTGGCAGGCTCCATCATGCCCGGTATCCACGGCCCACTGGAGGTATCCAGGGGAGGCAGGGCAGCTTTGCTGCTGCGGGAAGCAGAAGGGGGGATCTGCCTGACATTTTTGTCTCTCCACCACCACATTGCTATGCCAGTGCTGCGTTTCCATGCCAGTACAGCTGTTTCTATGCTGGTACTGCCGTTGCCAAGCTACGCTGAGGGTATTGAAAGAGGACGTCAGGTTGCTTTGAGGATGAAAAGATGAGAGATGAAGCTGGGCTAATGCCATGGCCTCTGAATCCCACCTTGCTGCCAGCTCAGGGACCTGCTGGGCACAGGCCAGGTCAGAGAGGGCCAAGCAGTGACAGAGTTGTTGCTGCCTATGGGAACTAGTGTGGTGGTGGGAGGTACCTAGGGCTGGATCCTGGCAGGCCACTGACTTTGTGGCACTCACCCAGTGTTGCCTGCTGCTCCCCTGACATTGCCCAGTGCTCCCTTGGCACTGCTGCCCTATATGCCCCCAACATTACCCAGACATTGCCTGGTGCCCACCTGGCATTTCCTTGTTGCTCTTGTGGCATTGCTCACCCTGGCATTGCTCAGTGCCTGCCCTTGTATTGCCTGACATTGAGGGTGATGGAAGGATGACCTGACAACAGCCTGGTATGTCCACAGTGGTGTTTTAGCCACCAAATTTATGAAGCCATCAAATAAAGAAGTTACAATTGTTTGACAAGCCATATTGAACATATGGACATGAAATTATGCTGGGTTATACCCCTTCCTCAATTTCCTTTTCTCCACCATCTTGGGCTCTGGTCCTGCTCTTGTAACCTATATGTGTTCAACTGACAGGACTCCTGGCTTAAAGTTTCAGGGACTTTCTGGACTAAAGATGATATTCCCTTGCAAACATCCTTCTGGGCTGTATGGTCTGGAGGACCCACAGGTCACTCAGGTGTTCTTCTGATGCACAGATCATCCTACAGCTTCATGTGACAGCTGGGTTGGGATTTTTGTACCCCAGTTACGCTGCAAAATCTTTAGAGAACGGGGAGAAGAGTGGCAACATGCAGGTGAATAAGTCAGGGTGGCCCAACCAAAGCATTAGCAGGAGTTGTGGCTCTGTGTGCTTCACTTGCTCTTCATCCTGATGCCAGTCCCTAAAGCACAAGATGACCCCAGGATTTGGTACCTGTTGGCTGTGGAACAACTTATGTGGTGGCATCCCTTTCTTCCTGGGAAGAGGGATTGGCCCCAGAGAATACTGAGCCCCTTGGTCTCAGCATCTCATTCTCCTGCCTTTGATTTTTATTGTGTGCCACGGGGTTACATGTGAGCACTGCTGTGGGCTGGGGCTCAGCAGAGATGCCACAGCGTGGGGTCATTTTTCCGCCTTCTGGGGCCAGCCCTGTGCAGGCAGCTGCTGTGTGTTTTCCCATGCATGGGAGATGTTGTCTGTCCTGAGGTGCTGGTGGTAGGTCTCTGAGCCAGTGCGTACATGTGGGGTCGGGGACAGGGCAGGACATCCCTTTGGCTGAATATATTTCCTCCCCAAAAGTGAGCAGCAGCATCTCCCAGTCCCTCAAATCTTGTGCTATTTCTCACCAGTACGTGGTGTCCCTCCGGCAGAGAGGGGGAGCACTGCCAGAGCATCCCCCCCAACCTCCACCTTCCCCCCACCCCTCTCCTTCCAGCCCCCCTCCCTCCACCCCCGTGCTCCAGCCTAAATAATTCCTCCTCTGCCTGGCGGTGTGCAGACTGCTCTCCTGTCCTTTCCTTAGTCATCGCTCAGCCAAGTGAGACAGATATATTTGTGTGCAGCTCCTCGCGGATCAGTCACTCCAGCCCCCAGATCATTTCACTGTTGGGTGGTGGGGTGCCCCGTGCAGAGCACAGGGTGTCTCTTCTCTTTACTACCCCGTTCTTGCTGCCAGAGGCCCAAGCCCCACGCCTGATGAGTGAGTGTCCCTGTTGATGCTGCGTGGGTTGGCAGATGGAGAAGCTTGTCCCTGGTCGGCTGAGGGCTGGGTGCCTCTGCCTGTGCCAAGCACAGTGCTCTCTTACTGGAGTGGCTTGGATCCAAATCCCTGCTTTCCAGGTACTCTGGCTGCTTTCCTTGTTCCCAGGGCCAGCCAGGGTATGGCGTGGCCCTGCTGAGCTCCCACATTAGTCCTGGACTGATGCCTTCTTACCAATGTTCTCAGCATGTCCTGTGGCTTGGGGGTGAGTGGAGAGGACTGTATGCCCTGGCTTATGGTCCAGGGTCACAACCCCAATGCTGAGGAGATGCTGGGATGCACAGCACACACGTGGTGTGAGGAGGGATGCTGGGGCACACAGGGGCATGCATGGCACTGCACAGCTGCCCACTGTGCTACCCAGAGGGACCATCAGCATCTGCTCCAATGCCAGATGTGGGGCTTGGATACCCACAGCCAAAGTGGGAAGTCAGGTACTGCTCTTCACTGTACCCCAAATCATTTTGCTCCCTGCTCTATTTGGCAGCCAATGGCTCCTGCCACACCAGGCCTGGTGCTGGCAGCTGCCGAGGGTCAGTGGGGCGCATNCCCAGGGCTTGAGCCACTGTCCCTGATGCCACCTTCCAGTCCCACTGCAATGCCAGGGCAGTGGGAGCAGGGAGACATGGGGGGAGGCACCCAGAACTTGTGGTGGTGATGTGTTGCACCCAGATGGCCTTGCACCAAGGCAGGAGAGGACATGGACACCCCGCTTGAGTGCTGCGTGGGTTGCCAGGATGAGTCACAGCAAAGCTGGAGTGGAAACAAGATGCTCGATGTGTCCAGCACAAAGCTGTGGCCCCCCCGCCTCATCCCAGGGCCTCCCCTGCACTCCTTGCACCTTTGTAGGAACGCTGTGTCCCCCATGCAGTTGTGCTGCAGGGAGGGAAGTGGGAGAGAGCGTGCTGGGAATGGGAGGTAGTGTCTGGCAGCCCTGCACTCTCAGGGCCACTGAACCGGCAGTGTGGGGGTGGCAGGAGCTGGTGGCATGGTGTGCCTCTGGGAAACCATGCACAGCCCCTGCATGGGCTCCTGTGGGTAACCCAGGCCATCCTTCTGGGAGAGGAGCACACCACCTCCATGCCAGAATGCCTGTGGCGTTATGTCCTGTTGAGGCAGCTCATCCCACAGCTGGCAGTGTGCTAGGGAACATGCTGGAGGGGGATCTCATCACCCCACTTATGTCCCACACAGCTCCCTTCAGTCTGCACTGCGGACCCAACCATCATGCAAGTGGACATCACTGTCCTTACCCTTGCCACCACACCTGATGCTGGGCTGCATTTCCATCTCTTGAACATCCTTCCCAGCCCGGTGGCAGTGCCAGGTGAGGTCAGACCCTGCGGCTGTTTGTGGGGTGCAGTGGCTTTCTGCAGATAAGGGAGTGCCCAGGGCTTCTACCGGGGGAGAGGAGGGGGCTCTGGTGCCCCTTGCATCCCATGGGTAAAGGGATGTTAGACCTCACGTGTCCATGGGCTGGTGCCTCTTCTCCAAGGCCCAGGGTCTCCGGGCTCCAGCGGACTGCAGAGGATGGAGCCCAGCCCTGCGGGAGCCTGGGACTGCCCGAGCTGAGTCCCAGCTCCCTACGCAGGGTGTGTGGCCCTCCATTCACCTGCCACGGGCGCATAACTAGGGAGGAACAGGGTGCTGTGGGGCAGAGGCTGGACTCAGAGCTGGGTGTCAGCCAGCCTATAAAATGATTTCTAGGTACTAAGATGAGCCCCGGCATCCTCACTTCCTGCATCCTCCCTCCCTGCACCCTTTGTGCAGTCCCAAAGTGGCACCGACAGCTCCCGGCACGGTGCAGTGGCGACACCCCGTGGTCACCTCTCTGTTGCGGAGGGCACACCCATTAGTTACGGCCCCTCGCACCACCCCACCCAGCCCATTCAGTCCTCCCTGAAGTCTCCCCAGAGGGTCCTACTGCCCCTAGGGACCCTGGCTCGGGGTGAGGAGGAGTAATTTCTGCGTGGTCCGACTTTCTCCTCCCGGGTCTGCACCCTAAAATCTCAGCTTTCCCACCTCCTCTCCCTGCTCACATCTGGGGGGATGTTGCTAAATGGGGACACTTTTCCCTGCTGTGCGTGGTCACTCCTGCACTGGCCTGGGAGGGGAAGGATGTTTGGGGATAGTAGGGTGTCACTGCCTCTGGGGGCTGTGGCTGTTGCTGTCATTGTCACATGCTGCCCAGAGTGCCTCCTTTTCCTGCCAGTGGGCTCTGACTTGTCCTATGGCAGTGATGGGATGGGGCTCTGGCGTCTTGCCCCAGTGATAGGCAGGTGCCATGACTCACAGTGACACTGTCTCAGCCCAGTGGGTCCCCCATGTCACCTCTCTCCCCACAGTGTCACCACAGCTCCCCACGTGTGTTCTTGAAGTTTGGCTGACTTTGGTGCTGGGCACATTATGGTCACCACCCCTCTGGGACACACCAGACCAGATGGCAACTGGCCAAGTCCAGGGGACCCCCGGGTACAGGCAGAAGTGCGCAGCCTTGGAAGAGGGTGCTATCCTGCACCCTGGGGTGCAAAGCCAAGCACCCATATTCCCCACCTGCAGAGGTTTTTGGAGTGGGTGGCAGCCCTGTGCAGTGGTCCTGTAGCCTGGCAGAGGGGGAAACCCCAATACAGAGTAAGGCACTACTAGTCCCCCATCCCCTGGGGTTCCTGTGAGATGGCAAGGACACCCCGAATTGAGCAGGATGAGGTGCTCCAGTCCCCTTGCAGATGGCAGGACTACAAAGGGTAGATGATGCTCTGACTGCTGCCTGCGGTGAAACACATGAATGAGCCAGAGTTGCCCCCCAGGACCCAGGACTCTCCTCCTGCCCCCAGACTGGGTGAGGCTGGACTGGAGCCCTGGGACTGGGAACCCCCCGTGGGGAGCACAGCACCCACCTCGTGGCACCAGGTGGTGGGTGATGGACCTGGGACAACAGATGCATGGGCTGCACAGACACCATCACTACAGCAGGGCTTGGGAGGGTTGGGCAGGGTAGGTGTTTCTTGCCTTAGCCTTAAATCCTACATGAGTATTCTGATCCTTTGGTCTGGGGCCTCTGGGATCTTGGTGGGGAGACTTGCACCACTGTTCAGGGAAGGGTTTGCAAGGACACTCTCTCAGAGATTTGCACCAGAATTCAGAGGGATTCAGGGAGAGGTTTGCATCAGTGTGTGGTGAGAAGATTGCACCAGTATTCAGAGCGAGATTTGTACCAGCTTTCAGGTCTTTAGGAGGTTTGCATCACACAGGGGAAAGAACCCCCCAGCATTTAGGGAATGGTTTGCCCCAGCATTAGGGAGAGTGGTTTGCAGGCCACAGAGTCCACCCCACTGGGAGCAGTGTCTCTGGGGTCAGCAGTCTTGAAGGAGCAGCTGACATCTAAGAGGAGCAACAGTACCACCTTGCCCTTTCCTCCACCATGTCCTTCCACTTCTGCCCAGACCTCGATGGTGCCTGTGCAGTGACACGGGTGGGGCACATTCTGCTCCACGGTGGTCACTCGCTAGGGACCTGCAGCTGTGACAGAGGATGTGACCTGGGAATCTGGTGCTGCAGTGGTGACAGCACAGCCCCTCTGGCCACCTGTGTCCTTGCTAGCCAGTCCCTGGGGACACCAGCCAGCTCCGTGTCCAGGCAGGGATGCCAGGGTGATGCAAAGGGTGGCAGGGTGAGCTGGGGCCGGGGAAACCACCTGTGCCTTGGTCCCCAAGGGAAGAGTTGGGTGCAGAGTGTGGCTGGATTAGAGCCTGGGATGTTCTGCTCTCCCAGTCTGGATCCTGTGGGGCGCTCAAGAGTGTGGGTTTTGGGTATAGGCAGTGGGTGTTTCACTCCCAGGGTCCCCAAGTTGTGCTCTTCCCCAGCTTTCTCTTCGTCTCCAGCAGACGGAGCAATAACACAGTGATCAAACCCATTTCGCCGTGTGAGGTCTTCCTGGGGCTTCCCTTCACGGACAGAGCCTGAATCGATGACATCCCACCATTAGGCACAAAAAACACTGTCAGCTCCCCCTTCATCCAGACGCTCATCCTCTTACTCAAAGCGATGGGTGCCTCTCCCAGGTGCTTTTACAGTTGCTCTGGCTCCCAGAGCTGGAAATGCTTGCTGGATTTTCTCTGGAGGTGAGCTGGACACTGCTGCTGCGGTATGGACATAATGGCAGCACACTGTGGCCTTGGGAGTAGGCTGAAATGTCTAAGTTGAGCTTTTCACAGCAAGCTGTGTGTCCCTGCAGACTGCACAGATGATGCCAGGGCAGCATCTCCCTCCCCATTCTCTCCCAGATGCTTTTCTCAAATCCCATTCCCCTCCCTGCTGCAGCACAGGCACTGTGCAAGGAAAGCCCTCCCAGGCAGGTGAGCCCTCTTTGCTGGCAGCCTGATTCCCACGGACCAGCAACAGCTGTAACTTTCCATGGGAGCTCTGTGAATGTGCCTAGCACTGGAGTGCTTCAGCCATGGGCACCACTGTCCTCCACGGGACCCTTGCTGGTTTCATGGGGTTATTTTGTGTTTCCCAGCACTGCTGCAGACAGGCTGTTTCCAGCATTCAGCTGACCCCAGTGCTCAGTGCTCTCTCTTTGCACCCTCCAGTGCCTCTGCAGGCAGGGTGCACTGTCATCCCAGTGTACAGGCATCCCTTCCACTGCAGGGGCTGGGGTGGTTGTTGGGTTAGCTGGGCCCTCTCGCTACTGTCTGCTCTCCTGGGGAGACATGGGGCACCCTGAGTTTTCATGGTCCTGGATGCACCCACTGGCTGCCCCCATTGCTGCTGTGGGGATGGTAAGCCAAGCATGTCTGATGGGACAGTGTGCTGAGGCTGGGGTAGGATCTGAAACACAACAGACAGCTGTGGATCCCTCAGAAAAACCTGAGGAGAAGCCAGAAGCCCTGTAAGCACACTGTTCAGAAGCTAGTTGGACACAGCTGTTTAATGGATGTATCTCAGTACAGATAGGGAGTTGCAACCCATGCACCCACAGCCACATCCTCACCATGGCTCTGGCCACACCTCAGACCTGGCATCCGAAATATCCCCATTGACGCTCTGGCCACATCTCGGACCTGGCATCCAAATATCCCCATTGGCCTGGCATGCCAGGGCGGTAGAAGAAGATGTCGTGGCACTGGTGCACCTCCTGGTCTTGCAGTGGGAGAGACCCTGGAGAGGGGAACTGTGCCCTGGCTGGGGAAAGGTGGCTGAGTGGGTTGGTGCCCCCATTGCATCGGGGATGGAAGTGAGGGAGTAACCAAGTTGTTGCAGGTGCACCCCTGGTCTGTGTACACCCCAGGGGACCCCAGCTATGCCAGGGCACACCAGGCAGGGAGAGGCTGAGGGCACCATGGGAGAGGGATCAGAGGGGCAGGGAGCAGCTGCTGGGCCTGCCATGAGACCTGGGTATCCCGACCCCTGGTGTGTTTCGGGTAAGGTTTCCAGGGTCTCTGCTCCTTCACCTGTGGGCAGAGCACATCTATCCACCTTAGGGCTGCCAAGCACCATCCCTGCCCAGTGAGTGCCTCATCCCTGCAGCTGGCACCGGGGTGGCTCTGGGCTCTGCATCCTCCTCCTAACCACAAACACTAATGCCCCAAGTGAAGTGGGGTTGCCCACTTGCTGTGGGAGAGGACAGGACTGAACAGGGTTGGGGACCAGAATGCTGGGTGGATGGAGAACATCCTTTGGAGCCAGGGGTACAGGAGGGGTTGAGGGATACAGGGGAGTGCTGAGGGCAAGGTCAGATGCACAGGAGGGCTCCCCTACATCTGACATTGCCCTCCTGTCCCTCTGACGCTTTCTGTTCCTGAAGCTCCCTCCCACAACACAGCTGTTGGCATTAAATAATTGGTCCTCAGGAGGGCAGGGTCAAGCCGTGCCAGGGAACACTCTCCCAGGCACAGCCACAAGCTGTGCATGCAAGGATAGACCTACTGAGCTCCAGCCCATGCTGGAGCAGGGCAGGGATGTGAAAGACCCCACGGGGGGGTCAGCCACAACCCTCCCTCGAGGTTCCATCACGCCAATGAGCTGAGACACTGCTTGCCACAGACCCGCAGGTGCTGCCAGCGGCACACAGAGGCTCAGCTGTGGCTGCGCCACAGCCTGTGGGACGCTGGCGGCACACGGATGCTCTGTGCTCCGCCATCACCCCACGACTACCCAAAGCAGAGCAGACCCTGCTGGGAACAGGTTGGCAGGGGCTCCGGGTGCTGGCGGGTGAGGGGGTGCTGTGGGAACGTGGATCACAGGGGCAGCAGGTGCCCTGCCGCTGTGTCCCACGCAGACACCGCGCACACCGCACCGCGCCCGGTCCCTGCGGGGACACGCCCTGCCCCTCCCCGCCTCCCCCACCAATCAGGGCCGCTCCCGCCGCCCCAGCCAATCAGAGCCCGGCGCGCATCATCTTCACAGCCAATCCGAGAGGGAGGCGGGGCAGGGCGAGGGCCGGCCGCCCTGCCAGCCAATCGGCGCCCTGCCCCGCCCACCTCGGGGCGGGGCTTGGCGGCGTGGCGGGAGCGGCGTGGCGGGAACGCGTGGCGGGAACGGCGTGGCGGGAAGGGCCGTGCTCAGGCCGGGGGCTGCAGGTGCAGCGCGGCGCTGTTGGGGCGCGCAGCCAGCATGTAGGCGACGTTCTCCCGCAGGAACCCGGGCCAGTCGACGCTCCTGCGGGCAGATGTGGGCTCGTTGGCTGTCCCGGTGCCCCCGCCGAGATTCCCTGGCTTCTCCCCCCAAAATGGGGGTTCCCCCCCCCCCCCCCCCCCCCCCCACCCCCCC
>WBMV01000020.1:21675-35405 GCA_013396655.1 Campylorhamphus procurvoides
GGGTGTCCTTTGTCCCCATTCCTTGCACCACAGGTGGTGGTGGCAGGGGGAAGAGGGTGCCCAGGGCTGAGGCGCCGCAGAGGGAAGGTGCTGAGAACTGGGGACACCCATCTGTGTGCCGAGCCTCTTTGGTGGGTGCTGGAGCTGTAGCGGGAGTTCCCGCTGGTGTGTCACCCCTGCTCCAGGGTGGGCATGCCCATACCTGACGTTGCAGGACAGCATCTCCTTTTGGTGCTTGCGGAACCAGGTGTGCCGGGCCTGGCGGCACTCGCCGTCCCCGATGAAGCCGTCATTGTCCTGGTCCAGGGCCAGGAAGACTGCCCGTGCCCGCTCCCTCTCCTTGAGTGTCAGCAGCCGCAGCAAGGCATTCTAGGGGGGGCAAAGAGGGGAAGGGAGAGCACTCACCCCACTGGAAGATCACAGCTCCTATGCCCAAAGCTGTGGGTGTCTTCCACCCTGAGTGCCAGAGCCCTGGGTGGTGGCCATGGTAGACAGCCCCAGGTGCCACAGCCATGGGTGCCAGCTGTAGGAGCCAACTCTGCATGCTGTGACCATGGTAGTTGGTCTTGGGTCCTGTGGCCCTGGGAGCTGACTTTGGGAGCTGGCCCTGAGTGCCATGGATGTGGGTGATGGATGGGAACAAGCCCTGGATGCCACAATCGTACCTGTGGCCGTAGTTTCTGCAGCAGCTGGATGGACTCGTGGGAGAGGAAGTCCTGCCACTCGATGTGCCCCTTCTTGTCAGGATCCAGGGCATTGAACTGCAGGGCTGCCTGCTCCTCCTGAGCCTCAGTCATGGGTCGCTCGAACTGCTGCTTGTGCACCAGGTGTTTGTAGTGCAGAAAGTCATCCAGGGTCAGGCAGGTCTCTGCAGGGGACAATCTGGCTGTGCAGTGTGTGGGAAGAAGGGGGGCCCTCCTCCCCACCTCCCCAGCTGCCTCCCCCAGCCTTTGGGGACCTGCTTTGGGGAGGTTACACACCTGGAATGATCTTGCAGTTCTTCAGGGTCTCCATCAGGCTGTACATCTCTTCCTCTGTCAGCAGCAGATTGAGGTTGTCCTGAGGCAGGGGGCAGAGAGGAACAGTGGGGAAAACACATGGAGTTGGGGGATCACCCTGCTGTATGGCAGCACTGGGATTGCTTGACAGCATGTGGGTGTGGCCACATAGAGAGGGAGGGTGTGCTCTGTCACCTGGGGGTGCTGCAGTGGGATGGCTCCACACCCCTGGGCTTTGGCCATTCCAGCTCTGCCACAGCATGTCACATGCCCAGCAGCCCATCCCAAGGCCAAGGTGGGCAGCAGGAGGTGGGGAGCAGCAGGGTCCCCATTGCCCTGCACCAGGCTGTGAGGTGGGACCCTGCTCCTGTCTGTGTGGGGCAGGGTTCCCCCGGGAGCACCCACCACCCAGCAGCAGCCCCATGTCCCCTACTCCAGACACTCACGCAGTAGTAGCAGCTCCAGCCTGTCTCAGTGTGTGCCGTCTCCGTCACCTCCACGGTGCTGTCCTTCTGCAGGTACCCCATGCGGCGCAGGCAGCCGTCGTGGTACACCCGGGGGCAGATGCGGCACGGGAAGAGGCTCTCGGCCGTCCACACCTCGCAGATCTCGCACATCTCATCATTCACAATCTGGGGAGGGATGGGCAGATGCTCAGCAGAGCAGTGTGGGCAGGGGCCTGGCTTCTCCAGGTGGGTGGTGCTTTGCAGGTGGGGGTGGATGTTGGAGGGCAGAGAGGATGGGAATGCATGAGGCTGGTGTAGGGAATACGTGGGTGTTGAGGTCATAAGGGTTGAGTTAGAGGACAGTGAGTGGGTTTGTGGGGGTGAATGGTGGGTGGATGGGTCTAGCTGTTGGTTTGGAGGGGCTGTGGGGTTGTAGGTGCTCTGGGGTGCAGCATGGTAGGTGTAGGTGATTGGACTGTAAGATTGTGGATTAGCTGGTCTTTAGGGTTGTAAGTGTGGATGAATAAGCCAAGGTTGTTCACACATTTTCATTTCCATTTCCAAAGAAATACTGATGGTACCCTGCGTGATTTAGCCTCAGAGAATGGTTGGGCTCTGGAACAGGCTTCCCAGGGAAGTGGTGAGAGTACCAAGCCTGACAGATTTCAAGAAGTGTTTGCACAATGCTCTCAGGCTCATGGTGTGATTCTTGGGGTGCCCTGTGCAAGGGACAGAAGTTGGACTTGATGATTCTTGTGATTTTCTTCCAGTTCAGGATGATCTGGATTCTGTGGTTCTGTGTAAGGCTGTAGGTGGGCTGGGGTGTAGGCTTGTTGAGTGGGTGGGTGGATGGGTTACGATTGTGGGTGTGGATGGGTGGGCTGAAGGTGTGGGGGTGTGGGTGGATACGATGCTGGGTTGTTGTTGGGCTGGGCTATCGGGGCTGCAGGTGTGGATGGATGGCTTGAGTTGCAGATTGGCTGGCTGTAGGCTGACAAACACATAGATCAAATTGTCCTTCTCTCTGCTCCATAGATGGAGCTGGACCTCTCCTTTACAAGACACCCCAAGTTCCCTCCAGGGCATATCTGAACAGTTGCACCCTCCTCCCCATGTGGCATCTCCAGCTGCCCAGCCTTGCCCCTGGCATCCTGCCCCACTGAGCCACCTCCACAGGGAAGCTTTGCCACACCCAGGGAGGGTGTCACTGCCTAGCAGGCACTCTCCAGCCCCTGTCCCTGTGGCTCCATCTGCTCACCTGCTCCTTCTGCTCCAGGCTGATATCGGGGGGCTCATCATCGTGCAGCTCCCTCTTGGGCCGGATGAAAGCCGGTGGTGTGAACCTGTTGGCCCGGTCAAACTCCTCTGGCTCCACGCCCCGGCCGTCCCGCAGCCGTTCCCAGGCTGCCTTGCTGGCACTGCTCTCCTCTGGCTGGGAAGGTCCTGCTGGTGCCTCCTCCTCTCCCTCCTGCACCTCCTGTTCCAGGGTCCCCCGGCGTGAGGTGCCCGCCTCTGCCCGGCGCCGTGTCGATGGCTGCTCCCGCAGCCCGTCCTTGAAGGCTGACACAGCCAAGCTCACCTTCTGCACCCTCTCCACCGTCTGCCGCCTGGACATCAGCACCCCCATGGCTCTGTGCAGAAAGGAAGGTGCTCAGTGCTAGCAGCGCAGTGCTGCTCCCCATCCTTGCACCATGTCCCTGACTGCAAAAAGTTGTCCCGGTGACTTTCCCCCAGAGGCAAAAGGAGCAGCTCAGGGCAGGGAGAAACAGGGTCTTCTCGGCAAGCAGGCACTGGGATTGTCCATGGTGGCCATGGGGAGATGGACCCCTGGACATGGAGGGTCTGAGTGTTGGTGCAGGAGTGGGACAGGAGGCAGGAGCTGCTTTGGGGATGTCTCCCCCATGCTTGCTCTAGTTAGACTCCAGCTTAACAAGGAATACATCCAGGCCTTTCCCCCATAAGACTAGTAAATCCCAAAGGGACCAGGAGCAGTTCTAAGGCTGCCCCTTGTGTACATCTCCTTTCTGGCTTGGAAAAACCCTCTGTGGCCACAGCAAGGGTGAAAGCTGTCCTCCCTGCAGCTCTGCCCAGAACTGGGGCATAGCAGAGCTGGTGCTCGCCCCTCACCTTCCTTAAATTCCTCTTCACCCCTGTGTCTCTCTTGCACTCACATGCTTGTGTGTATGTGTGTGTGCTGCTGCTGTGATCATTGGGCAATCTGCCTCCTGCAAGGAGCCATGTGGAGAGGCTGGACCAGCTATGGGGGAAGCAGTGCATAGGACTGGTGCACATGGGTCCTAAGAAGGACGCTTAGTTTCAGTACCAAGGCAAAATCATCTTAGAGTAAAATGGGAAGGCCAACAGCAGCAGCAATAGCAAGTCAGTCTCTGTCGCACAGGGAGTGGGCTGAAGCTGGGGAGAAGCAGGATTTGGCCTCTAACATTGTGGGGCACAGCATCGTATCAAGTGGGTCCAAGTGCTGCCCTCGTGCCCTGCTAGGATTGCACTATGGAAGTTGCTGCCCAGGGCAGTAGTGGAATCATTGTCCCTGGAATTGTTCAACAACTGTGCAGACGTGGCACTTCAGGACATGTTTTAGTGGTGGCCTTGGCAATGCTGTGCTAACAGTTGGACTCGATGATCTTAAAGGTCTTTCCCAGCCTTAATTATTCTACGATTCTACGCTGCAGCGAAGAGGCACTGCCAGCTGGTGCCCAGGGACCAGGAGGCAGTGCAGGGAGATCAGAGCAGCAGTCTCCTGCCCCGCCAGCCTCAGGAGGGAAGTCCTCAGGTGGTGGGATAATTAGCAGCACGCGCACACACGCCGGGATCTCAGGGCTGCGGGAGGACTTGGCACCGCAGGCACTGCTGTGGCAGGGAGCCTGGGCAGGGTAATTACAGGTGCCCCACGCTGGCAGGGCCGAGCGGAGCGGAGCGGAGCTTGCTGGCAGGCGGCAAACACCACTGTGCGCACACGCATGTGATTACCCAGCCTCTCCCCACCACCGCGGGACCATCTGCCTGCGGGTTCCCACGCGCGGAGCTGGGTGTGCAACACGTGTGGGCCCCGTTCCTCGCGTGGGGGTCCCGGCAGCGCACACGCACCGGGGGTATTTGCGCCCACTGGATGCAGGGCAGGGCTCAGCGCTGGTGCCCGGCATCCTTCAGCTTCTAGGGCTTTGCGAAGGTGGGAGCGGGGCAGTGCCGGAGGCTCCCGTCCAAGCCACAGTGACAGCATCCCTGTGGCCGTGCCAGTGGGAAGGAAAACACCTGGATGTCTCTACCTCCCCTGCCATGCCACGACTCCTTGCCCAGGTGGCTCAGGATCCTGTCTGCCGTGAGCAGGATCAGCTCTGCTGCTGGGCAGCATTGCAGCTCTGCCTGTGAACCAAGAAATGGGGGATATCACAGCGAGATCCCCCCAAAGTCTGCCTTTGCAGGTCCCCAGGTGTTGGCCAGATCCAGGCCTCCTCATGCCCAAGTCTTGGGTAAAAGCAGGGAGAAGAGGGTGCAGAGGGGCTGGGCTTGTGGAGAAGAATGAAAAGAGGGGTGTGAGCCCCAGCACAGCAGTCCTCCCAGTTATCCACACTGGTGCTCCTGATCCCCAGCGTGTGGGCAGCTTCTCTCCACAGTGCTGCTGGGCTCTGGCTGCCCCATCCCCAGCCACCCTGAGGTGCAGTGCAGCAGCCTGGGCAGTGTGAACCTGCTGTAATACCCCTCCGATGAAGTTCCCCTGTGTGTTCAGGTCATAGTCGCCTACCAGCACTGTGCTGCTGCTGGAGGTTCCCAGCCCTCCTCTGTGTTTCCTGTCCTCTCCTATAGCCACCCTCAGCGCCTCTTGCCACTGCTGTGTGCCTGGGTTCTGGGTGGTGTCACCCATGTCATGACTTTTGTCTGTTCTCACTGCTGCTGGCCTCCCTGACCCTGCTAGTGCTGCACAGCTGGATGCTGCCTGCACATCCGGAGCTGAATGGCTTCAGCCTGAACTCAGTCCCCAGACCCCACTGCCTTTCCACAGGCCCCATTTTCCCCCAGATACCCCAAACTTGCTCTGCATTCTCCAGGGCCACCCGTGCCCTGCTTGACCCATTGGCTTTGTGAGGTAAGACATCACCCCCACAGAGAATCAGTCCTGACTCGGGGTCCTGCCAGATTTGGGGAGTCCCACCTCCCCTGGCTGTGGGGAGGAGGGACCAGGGGCATTCTTGCCTCATAGCAGCCCAGACACCCAAGCAGCCCCTGTATCATCATGTGTCCCTGGGGGAAGGTGTCTCCACTGCTATTTGTGTCCATCCCCCAAGGCACACAGTGCCACCACCTGTCTCACCATGACCTGAGGTGCGGGGGCCTCGACCTTGCTGCAAGGCTGCACCGCGGGGCTATTTTTAGGTCGCCCCCACAGAGGAGCTAAATCTGGGCACAGGCAGGAGCTGCCTGCAAACACCCGGCTCCACGGAGCCCTGCCAGCACCGAGGGCCGTCACAGCAGGCAGTGGGCACCTTCCCACACCCTTCCCTTTCCTTGCCCCCAGCCCACTGCACCCCTGTGCTGATCCTTGGGCAGCACCTCTTCCCCACACTCTTCTGGGTCGGATTTTCTCCTCTGCTGCTTCATCTCTGCAGCAAAACACTGAGCCAGAAAGCACTTCATCCTCTTAGCATCCATGGATGCATATTTCCCAGTCCCACGCACCTCCGTTTGTGGGGAAACTGAGGCATGGAGGCAAGGCTGGTGCAGCTGGAGTGAGGATAAGCTTGTTTTAGGTGGGGATGGCACTGGTCGGGCAGAGCTGCTGACCAGCAAGGAGGCACCCTGAGAGAAGGAAGCAGGGCAGAGCACCCCAGTGCTAACAGAGACAATGGTCCCTGCATGGCTGCAAAATCTCCTTTCTCCCATGGCAGAGCACACGTGGCTAGTGCTGGGGTTACAGGATGCCAGGTTTGTGGTGGGTGTGGTGCCTTGAGTGACACATAGGTGGGTGTATTGTGGCACAGCGGGGGCGTTGTGGTGGCTGGGAGCATGGGATGAATGTGGCAGGGAGCAGCACAGGGTGGATGTTTTTGTTAGGGCAGGATGTGTTACGGGGTGTATGATGTGTTAGGGGTGGATGTGTTTTGGGGTGGATGTGCTACGGTGTGGCTGGCAGCGCAGGGCGGGTGTTATGGCCCACGATGGGTGTTGCAGTGACTGTGGGCATGGGGTGGGTGGTGGCTTTGGGTGCAGGGATGTTGCAGAAGCTGTGGGTTTGAGATGGTGCCTGTGGCAGCTGGGGATACGGAATGGGCGTTTTTCAGGGGGCCATGGGTGGAGGGTGGAGTGTTGGGGTGCCCAGTGGTGGCATGGGGAGATGGGCATGTGGAGCCACAGGGTCTGTAGGGCAGACTCTCACTTGCCCCACAGTGTGTCCTCAGTGCAAAGCCTCACCAGCAAATAAAGAGTCAATGGTTTCTTGGGCTGGTGCATACATGGGCAGGGTCCCTGGGACCCACCTTCACGGGGATGCGTCATGGGTGCACCAGGAGCAGAACACCCTGGTGTGCAGCTCCCCAGTCATGGGGAAGGATGCACCTGGTCCCCACAGGCTTCCTGCAGTCCAGGCCTCCTCCTCGTCTTGAGAGGCTTCTGGTGTTTTACCCCAGAGCACCTTCCTGGGAGCAGCATTAGGGACCGGGGGGGGCAGAGAGGCGGGGTACAATAGGAGTATTCCTGGGACATCGGAGCCCATGGCTGCTTGGTCTCGGTTTGAAGGGCATGGAGCAGGGCTGGGAGGAGCTGCCATGGCCCTGGCACAACCCTGCTCACCCTGCCAGCTGCTGCCTCGCTGGGGCAAGAGGGACCAGCAGTGAAGGCAGAAGGCTTTGCTTAAGGGACATTGCATCCCACTTCTCGAGCTGGTTAGGGACAACCACAGGGGTCTGGCAGCTTGCTCCCTTATCTCCTCTCCTGGGCAAATGGCACATACTGGGACTGTGGCACTGCTGAGGCTGCTGCTGAGAAGTGATCCAGTTGCCATGGGGCAGGGGAGGTCTGGGGCTGATGGTACCCTCCCCACCCTCTGCAGGGCTGTAGGAGTCCAATGGGGATGCCCAGGGGGGTGGTCAGACCCCCAGATGTGCCGTGTCCCAGTCCTGGGGACACCATGCCAGTGGCTGCTCTCCGTGCTGGATCAGGTTGCCCGTCCTGCCGCGCCATGGCAGATTTTATAGGTGTGTCGTACACTTCCATCTCCCAGAGGGGGATGAAAATGCCGTGACAGCAGAGTCCCTTCCTCTGCAGCAGACACAGCTCCTGCCCAGCTCCCCACTTCTCCTTCTCATCTCCCTCCCCAGCCCATCTCCCTGGTACCCATATGAAAACCCCAATGCCTGGGCAAGACCCTCGCACCCCATTCTCATCCCCCCTCTCAGACACCCCATCCCAGGAGCTCTGGTCACCCTCCCTGGCACCAGGACCCTGGGGACAGTGAGAGAACCCACCCAGGAATGTCACAACGTGTGGACAGCCCACGCCATGCACCGGGCAAAGCACCCAATCGTGGCAAAAATCCTCACTTACCAGGGTGAAGGTCCGTCTGGAGAACACGAGCCCTAGACAGCAGTCCACACGGTGTCCATCGCCGCTGCCTCTGGCCACGAGCCCCTCTCCACCCGTGGGTGCTCACCGCATCCCCTGCCCCGCGTGCAAATCCCTGTCGGAGGATGGAGCGATGAGGGTGGTACCCGAGGAACCAGAGCCCTGCACTTGCTGCCGGAGGATGCAGGAGACAGCGAGATGCTGGGAGCGGATGCCTGTGTCTAGCGCACACACACGCACACACACACACACGGAGGAAGCAGGGAGCTTGTGACTGGGGCTGAGCAGATGCAGCCTGGTTTGCTGCCCCTGTACCAATTGCTGCCTGAGCTGTGTTAAACAGCTCTCTGAGACACGAAGCTTTTTTTTTTTTTAACCGGGCTGACGTGTGCTGGGAGATACCAATAAAAGCTTTCCCTGCATCTCCTCTGGCCCCCAGGGCTGAACCGCCTTTCTTAGAGAAAATCTCAAGGACTAGGGAGATGGGGCTGCATCTGCGGAGGAGTGAAGGTCTCACCTGCCCACCCACAGGATATTCCCCAGACCACTGCCCCAGCCACAGGCTACATGCACCTGTTTTAACCCGATGCCTGCTGGTCAGTGTTGCAGGCAGGCTGTCCTTCCTACACCGCGGTGCAGCGCGGGCACAGTGACTGCTGGCTACGTGTTTGCAATGTGCACGGTGTGCCCGGTGCAATGCAGCACCAGGGTTTTGTTTCTCCTAGTCCCCAGGACTGAATATATCACCTGGGTGCATACCACAGGACTGCAGTGGGGCTGGGGGCTCACAGAAGGTGCGAGTGAGGTGTTGGGGCAAAAAGGAGGATGCTGGTGGGGAAAGGAGAGCACAGCCCTAATGCAGCACCTCTGAAGGTGGGATATCTGCTCCATGTGCATCCCCAGCTGCCCCACATCAGCCTGGTGGAGATGGCTACTCAGCCTCCTGACATGTTCCTGAGGGGGGTACCGCTGGGTAAGGGGGCTATGCTTTCCCTGTCAGGAACTGCCAGCTCTATCTGGGGATGATTTGGAGTGAAACAGACTCTGAGCCCTCTTAGAAACAGCTTCCATACAGACTTGGGATTAGTGCTGAAGGTGAGAGGAGAGGGGCCTGGGCAGGGGGAATTCTGTAGGGCTGCTCTGC
Source organism: Campylorhamphus procurvoides (assembly GCA_013396655.1). Lineage (NCBI taxonomy): Eukaryota > Metazoa > Chordata > Aves > Passeriformes > Dendrocolaptidae > Campylorhamphus > Campylorhamphus procurvoides. The sequence goes on from WBMV01000020.1 coordinate 30,837, forward strand.
TCCTTGGCCAGGCTGGATACAGCAGGTCCTCTCCTGACTGTGGGAGAGAAAAGCTCTGCTCAGCCCCACTGCATGGTTCCTGTTCCCAGGATGGTGCTGGGGGGAATCCCACATCCTAGCCTGACATCCTGGCCATGCCAGCCCTCGTGCTCTCCACTGGGCAGGTCCTGTGTGGCTCCTTGCAGATCTGCCAGCCCCACAGAGCAGTGGACATGTGGAGAGCCGCAAGCAGCAACAGGGAGGCAGGGCTATCTCCTTTCCCATGCATACAGCATGGAGAGTATGGACTGGGAGCACAAGATAAAGTTTGATGACAGAAGCTTCCTGGCATCTGGAAGATGGGCAGCACCATCCCTGGTGGTCTTCTACACCTCTTGAAAAAACTGTGGTGGACCCAGCATCCGACAGCCCTATAGAGCCCTGCCTCCCTAGGAGCAAGTGGCTGGGACAGGGCAGGTCCGAGGGTGCTTCCAGCACCCTATCTGGGGCACGTATGCTCCAGTGTGTGCTACACGCTGGTGCCAGACTGGTTTCTGATCCCTGACTTCTGTTTGTCACCCTGTCTCAGCCCTCTGTAGACCAATGGGCACCAACACAGATCTCACAATACTCATACCTTCATTACAGACCCTTCCCAGTCCCACATGTCTTAACTGGGGGTGAGCTGAGACCATCTGCAGCTCATGTCACCTGCAAGCAGATCCAGAGGTTGAGAAAGGCAGCATCAGGGTGCTGTACTGGGATCTGAGCCAGTGGCTCCCTTCCCCATGGTTGGGGTTGCACAAAGCCAGGCTGCAGACAGGATTTATCTGCTTTCTGCTTGTGGTTGTCAGATCCTGTCTTGCTTCACTCCATCAGCCTTAACAGAGCCTCTGGTTGCCCTGCCTTGGCCCAGGATGCCTCTCTATGCTTCATCCTTCCCCAGGGATGCATCCTTTTAGGGTGAATCACATTTCGCATTATTTAGCCTTGGGAGCATGGTGAAAAATTGTTGGGGTGGCTGTGGAGTGGAGAAAGGGAAGGCAGATGTGAGGCCAGAGCAAAACATCTCCACGGATGAACCTTGGCCCCAGAGGACTGGGGAGGTTTATGGCGGAAGGCTGTGAAAGCTTTTAGTGCTTCTGCGGGGAGAGCCCTGCCCTGGCAGGCTTGTGGCAGAGTGCAGCGATTCCTGGAAAAGCAAAGGCAAAGAGGAGCCGCAGCCCTGCTCCTGCTCTGGCTGCCAAGGGGCTTGGGGATCCTGCTGCAAGCAGGTGCCGTGTCCCATCTCAAGAGAGCTACAGCCCAGATCCGCCTCTGCAGGGAGCATTCAGCAGCATCCACCCTGTGCGAGATGCAGGATGCTCTGGCACCTTTGCGGGGAGAAGGAAGACACGGTCCCCTCGTCCTCTTCAAAAAGCCACAGTGTGGCTGGCTGCTCACTGGGGCGGCTGGAACCGTAACAGGCTGGAGAAGCTCTTGAGGGAGCCGGCAGAGCCGGTCTGCTGGAGGAGGGCTGCAGGGGCGGAGGTGAGAGCTGAGCTGCAGCGGGAATGTGCATTTTCGTCAGCTCCTCTCCCCGCTCCAAAATCTCGCATGACGCCCGCGTGTAGGTCACTGGCTGCTGCGGCGACGCGGCGTGTGGGCTCACCATCTGCGGCTGCTTCTGGAGCCCGCCTGGGAACGCCGCCCTGTGCTGCCCTGCCTCATCCCAGATCCTGCCCAGCCCCCGGACACGGAGCTGCCAGAACCCCGGGGCAACGGGAGGGCGAAGGGTTTGGTCTCTGGCTGCGGGAGGAGGGATGCTGAGCCCCCTGAACTTTTGGCTCCTGCCAAGAAGCAGGAGCAGCAGCATCGGCACGCCTGCGCCAGCCAGCGTTCCTGGCAGTCAGCAGGGGGTGATGGAAAAGAGAACTTGTCAAAATAGCGAGATATCTTTTTTTCAGCAGATTACAAGTTTGGCTGATGGAGATAATAGTGTTGATGCACTGCAGGGAGGGTTCGCAGAGGCATCGGCTCACCTCACGGCAGCTGTTTCAGGAGGGAAGGATGATACTGAAATCAGCATGAAATGGGATAAAAACTGGCTGCCTGATGGGCTGCTGTGTCAGACTGCAGGTAGGGAATGGCAGAGCATTGCCCATCATCTGGAATAAGTGGTGCAGGAGCAGGCCTGTGAGTGTGGGGTACTATGCCTGGTTCCCTCCAGCTGTCTCAGCCCAAGCCCCCCACCTGTGTGGGCTCCACACAGGGAAGGGGCTCAGGGTCTCACCTGTGGACCTGCAGACATGATCGCACTTCCCACCAACAGCCAACTCGGACAATTCTGGTGCTGGCTGCAGACAACACCTCTCAAGGCCACCTGTTGATGGCTGTCCTTCATATCCACTGCCAGTTGTCCGTCCTTGGCCCTGGACATTCACACCAGCTCACTGGTGGCTGTCCATCACACCCCTGGTTATCATCCAGTTGCTGTGCATGATACTGATGGCTGTCCATCATGTTCCCATATCAAGGCCAGATCATTGACACTGCCTTTCACTCCCCACATTGATGCAGCTGTCCTCTGGTGATCCCACACCCCAACAACTCAGCCACTGGTCCCCACACCCTCCAGCTCCCTGCAGATCCACCCTGATGGTGGAGTGGGGCTGTAGTACCCTGGGCTGCTCTGATACCTTCCCTCTCCCACTCCTGTCCCCACCAACGTTCCCTCCCAGGTGCCCGTGTGAGGCTGCAGTGCCTGTGGCTCCTACTCCCTGCATTCATTTTGCCATGGTCTTTGGGAACAGGGATGGGGATGGCAGGTCCTGGTTTTCCCCCTGCCCTCAGTAGCCAGAGTGCCCTGGGCAGGGGCTGGCAGACGGTGCCCAGCACAGATGCAGCCCCTCCTTTGGCCCCCATGGGGCAACCACACAGTAGTGAACCCAAAGTAGGTTAAGACGCTGTGGATGCTGGCTGTGTGCCTCACGGCCGTGGCACTGTGCTTTTGTGCTCTGAGTTTTTCCCTCCCATCCCAGAGCTGGAATGCAGAGCTCTTGCAGGACATAATTACTGAGCAGCTCTATGTGCACTGTCAGAGTACAGGGGCTGTTTTTGTCCCTTCCTTTTGTGACACTCAGAAAATCATCCCATACAAAAGCCTGGAGCAGAATTTGTCTAAGAAATATGTCTTCAGCCCTGCAGTTCCACAGGACTGGGGAGTTTGCAATCAAGGTCGGTCTGGATTGATATGGTATCTGAAATTCCAGCTGTGGCATTGCCAGACACGTTTGTGTGGAGAGGAGGCACCTCTCCTTTGCCCAGCTGCAAATTTGGTCTGAAGTCCCACTCCTGTCTGATCAAACATTCCCTCCTGGAGCATGAGCGCATTGTGTTGTCTAGGGTAGTTTTAGCTCCATCCAGGGCCCTGGCCTAGTACAGAACTGAGAGCTGTTTCATCCTCATCCTCATCTATGTCAGGCACATCCCTGCCTCACTGCCATATCCCCACATCTGCTGGACTGAGCCACATCAGCCCCAGATCTGCTGGACATGCATCCCTGAGAGGACAATGCATCCCACCAACTTCTCCAGCTGTTGGAAAAGAGGAGATCCAGCCTACATCCAGCCTGTCCATCCTCTCACTTGTCCATCCCCAGAGCTGTGTGGTGATCTTGGCTCCCTGCTATGGTCCTGTAAACCCAGCTTGGCTGTTCCCTTATCGCCATACATGACTGGACTCTGGGGAGCCTTGCAGAGAGTGTGAGGTGCTCAGTACCGTGTTACCTTGTGCAGTCATTTACCCTCACTGCTCCTCCATCAGCTGCCTTCATCCCATGATAAGCGGAAAAAGCTGGTGGGGACCAGCATTTGGACATGAGGAGAGGCTACAGAGAAAGTATGTTTTCTGACAGGGTAGATGAGTGCCAAAATGCCCCATGGGGAGCTGGGGGGAAGGTCCAGGGGTGAAGGAAGCAGTAGAGATGATGCAGGTGGGAGGAAGCAAACAACCCATTTTGCTCAGGGGTCATACCCCAGGACTGGGATCTGCAGAAAGGCGACAGTCCCCCCAGGAGTGACTCCCTGTGCTTATCCTGGGCTGTCCTTCCTGCCAGTGGCAGGTCCCTGCAGACCAGCTGGGGCAGGAAGTCGTGGGCCTTTCGATCCTGTTCCTGCAGCTGGCGGCTCGCCAAGCCTGACCCTGATGAGAGGAGGATGCTCCCTCTGGACAGATAATAGCTGAGCAATTTAGAGCCCTCTAATCTAGGAGCACTCCTGCAGGCATCAGCTAAATGACACTCTTCACAGGACCACTCCAGCCAGCTCTCAGAGAGTGGGTATCCTCCCAAGCTTGTCCTCTCCACTCCACCTGCAAGTCCCCAGAAAAGTTTAATGCCAGACCCCACAACTTTCCAAGGACTTGTGCCTTCTTTTTCTAAGCAGGGATATGGGTGTACCCAAATTGTGGAGACTCGTGCTAAGTCTTGTCCCCCAGGACACAGCAGGACTTTGGAGAGCAGGATGAACCCTGGGAATGGGGAGAAGGAACGAGGCTGGATTTAGAAGGGGTGTGCCAGGGTTGGGGCCATGGATGGGTGCAGGGTATGG